>OZJO01006763.1:0-11895 GCA_900406225.1 Acrobeloides nanus
TTCAGTGTCAGTGTTATTTTTTGGAAATTGGTATAGACTCACTCGGTTTCGAAAAATTTACCACTATTATTCTAACACTCTTTTAACACCCGCAGGACCGTTGCCTACAAGCGTATATTATGGTGCAGCTTGAATGGATAGGCGCGAAGAAAACATTTTTGTTCACAATTGCCGATTTTGATCGAAAATCCGGTCAAAAAATCAGGGTATGCATCAAAGATTGGCTCATAACTTTTTATTGAGGCGAAAATTTCCTAAAGGGATTTTAAAAAAAGTTGGTGGGCAGATCACCAGCTTTAAAATGAGTAGTCAACGAACTCTCAATTCAATTCCTATCCGAAGATATGGACATTACACAAATTGGTACCAAAATTTGCATATGTCTTCAGTATTTTGAACTTTCGACCATGGCAAAAGTGCCCAAAATTTTTTTCCTTCATGCCTACTCTTTCAAGCTCATCAAGCTGCATCATAATACGTGTAGACGACGGTCCTTCGGGTGTTATATACTATTGAGGTTTTGCATTTTAGTAAAAATGGAATATCTCTGTTGAATTTTTCCTTTTGGTCTTTTTTAAAAGTGATCCTGTGTATAACGCAACTTTCCCACATGTTTTCGCGTTTACTATTTTTTCTCAACAATGCGATTTTTAGCTTTTTCTGTAAAAAGTTCATAACTTTTTTATTTTGGCGAGTTTTCACTCGATTTAAAAAAAATTTTCCTCAAACACTCCTGCGTCAAATGCAAAAAGCAGCATCAAAAAAGACAACAAAATAAAAAGTGAGGACTTTTTAATTTGTCAAAACATTGCTGCCCGTCGAAAGGCTAAAAAATAAAACACATGGATTTTGATAATTTTATTTGTAAAAGTTGCCTGAACACCTATGTAAGAGAATAGAATTTCGCTTTTTCCGAAAACAGCATTTAGGGAGCCAAAAAATTGATTCTTGTTGAATTGGATTTGACGTTGAAGCAAATTTTGTGTTTTGGAGTCAAAAAATCGAATTTTTGATCACTAAAATGAATGTTTCGTGGAAAGTGATGTTCTACAAAGTTGTTCCTCATAAAATTTCGCGTTGGAGTGACTTCTCGCTGATGTTATTTAACTGCGAAGAAAAAAAATTTATGGTCACGAATCGATTAACTTGCATATATGGCCATGGAAAAATAGGAATGTATCCGTTCGACCTAATTCTTTTTGCATTGAGAGGGTGTCTGAGGAAAATTTAAAAAAAATTTCGTGTGAAAACTCGAAAAAATGAACAAGTTATGTCCATTTGATTAGAAAGCTAAAAATCGAGCCGCGCGAGTATTGAAACGAAAACATGCGTTGAGACCCCAATGATATGTAAGAGTTAAAAAAGCGAAACCGAACTGATCTATTAATAAATCTTTGTCTGCTAACAGTAACCAGCTGTTCAGCGTTAATTCAAGAAATATTACCTTAATTATATCTTCTCTAGGCATTTTATAAGTATCTGAACGAAAATCGAAAAATCTAGACGAAATAAATTTCTGAACCAAGATTTACAACTCAGCCATCTCACTGAAATATCAAATAGTAGTGTAAAGTTAAAAAAATGAGAACGTCTAAAAACGAATAAACAAATTTTTTTGGTTTAGGCCGGCCGCAAGTTGTTGTCGTACTTTGGTGTCATACCGTTGTACCTTTCTGTCGTACCGTGGTACGACAAAAAGTACGACAACTTGCGGCCGGTCTTATGCATGGGAGCAGCTATATAAATGCAAATTGGCTTATATCTAAAACCACGAAAAAGTGGCTAAAGCCATTTTTCACATTTTTGCGAATATGTAAAATGAGTTTTTTCTAAATCCACCAAAAACTGGGTAAATCCACGACGGATTTAGAAAGAACTCCATTTTGCGTATTCGCAAAAATGTGAAAAATGGCTTTAGCCATTTTTTTGTGGTTTTCAAATTAACCCTTGCAGAAAAAATATAATATTTTCAATTTCATGATGAAAAGTTGAATAAAAAAACGATAGATGAAATAATTCTCTTCTAATAACCATTTGCTGAAAATCGTTTTAATAATAAGGATGAATTGAAAGGTAAGAGTGAAGGTCTTTTAAAATTAAAGTCAAGTATATAGTATTGGTATTTGTCTGTTTCTGTAACACCATAATCAAATTTTGCAGGCTCACTGGTCGATGGGTTTAGGCTTCATTTTCGCAGTCTTATACTATTTTGGGGTGTTGAAAAAATTGAAAAATGGTGAAAATTTAATTTTTTTTTCATTTTCAGCTTGAACTCATAAA
Source organism: Acrobeloides nanus (assembly GCA_900406225.1). Taxonomy (NCBI): domain Eukaryota; kingdom Metazoa; phylum Nematoda; class Chromadorea; order Rhabditida; family Cephalobidae; genus Acrobeloides; species Acrobeloides nanus. The sequence goes on from OZJO01006763.1 coordinate 2,281, forward strand.
AATCCATTGGATTCATAAAAATTTATGGGAATCATATAAAATCCATTGGACTCATAAAAACCTATGGGACTCATATTGTCGACTAGCACCCCCCGAACTTTTGCCTCTCCCCCCTCCTGATAAAATTTTTTCTATGTCAGGACTTTTTGCATCCTATGCCAGGACTTCTGCGCCCCCTTGTAATTTCATCTGTACTCATAGCTGCGAGTCCGTCAACAAAGTTTCCTTGTTAGGCGTTAGCATAGGCGTAACCAGGATTTTACGACAGAGGGGGCTAATCGGCGACAGGGGGGCTTAACATGTAAATTTTGTTAAAAAATGCGTTTTTTCCTTAAAAAATCGCGCTTTTCTATTAAATTTTTGGACGACAGGGGGGGGGCTAAACCCCCCCCTAGCCTCCTCTTGGCTACGCCTATGGGCGATAATATTATCGCTGTGCAACGATTTAACTATCGCATACCCTGAGTGATTTCATGGTATGCGATACAGGGGTTGGGCTCAATGTGTCCGAGAAATTGAACAAATGGTAGAATTTTTTTCTTGCGGGAAATTGTTCAGCATGGTCGACTTTTTTACAAAAATGTAAAAATTTTTGGTGTGCCACACTCCTGACACCCCCAGACCATAGCCGATTTTTTGGCTATAGTGACCTATGTATATGGGGCTATATCTCTCCACCAGCAAATCCAATTCAATAATTCTTTGCTTAAATTTTGCCTCTAACGTCGTGCTAAAAAATGAGATGTTAACAATTTCTTGGCGATTTATCTGGTTCGAGATATGGAGTCTTCAAAAACACCTATCTCAAAAAAATTTATACCCAGTCAATCAAGCGACTATTATATTCGTTTTTTCCACATTTTTTCCTAACTCTTGAGCTAGGTCTTGAAAAAATTTGAGTTTGTCAGATCTTGAAGGTCCCTTGTTAGTCCATTTTATAATGGAGAATCCGAACTTTAACCTTTCAAGATCCGTATTCAATTTACAGGAGTAAACAAATGGCTTTATTTTTTATGCCTATAAAGGACATATTCAATGGGGTTATTTTTCAAAGTAATCAGAAAGCTTTTCATAAATTTAATATAAGATCTAATTCATTAGTGACCGGCATATTTTTTTAAGTGCGTAATCGAAGACCATGGTCACAAGTGGAACACTTGAATATATTGTTGTTGATGTTTTAACAAACTATGCATTGAAATGAAAACTTGTGATTTCGTAAAAAGTAATCGTATCACACGCGGGTATCCTCTATAAATATGGAATATGCGAACATTGTTCTCCACCTATAATATCTCACTCGAATTACGTCAACATCGACTCAACAATTGTGGATTGATTGTAAGATAGAAAAAGGCGGACTCTAAGGATCATAAGGATTAAATTTTTTATGCTATATTTCTTATGATATGCCTCTATGGATATGATATAAATATCAGATTGATTAATGGACCCTAGTTAGTTAAAGATCGTCGAGATATTAAATAAGCGGCTGTCAACAGTTGTAGTCTACCTTAAAATGCGGTAAGCTTTTTGTACCTAGGTAACCATAGAAAGCCCTAAAATTATCTGAAATCAGAGTCATAGGCATAACTCACAAAAGGGAGGGGGTCTTCGATAGACCAATTCGAGAGATAAGGCTCTTAGAAAATTAAAAAATTTTTTAGTAAATCTTTCAAATTCGGTTAAATAGAAGTTGCCAAAAAGTGACCTTTTATTGTCCTTTTAAAGGACTGTCCAGTAAGTTACAATCATATGAAAAAATTATATATTCGGAAAGATCATGAAAAATGAGTTTGTTTTGTTTTACGGCATATTCTGAATCGTTGTAGTTTTCGAGATAATTGCGTTTGAAATTTTGAATTTGTTACAAGCTCTTCGTTGTAATAACAAACTTTTTTGAATTTTTGGCGAAAAAATCGATTTTTGCATCGATTTTTTCAATTTTCAATGAACATTGTAGCTATAATTTTTTATAGTTAAATGAGACGAACAAAATGACACCAAAATTATCCAATTTGAAAATTGTTTTGGGTTATTGAAACGAAAATCCTGATTCATGTTTTCGCTTCAATAACCCAAAACAATGTTCAAATTGGATAATTTTGGTGTCATTTTGTTCGTCTCATTTAGCTATAANTTGCATCGATTTTTTCAATTTTCAATGAACATTGTAGCTATAATTTTTTATAGTTAAATGAGACGAACAAAATGACAACAAAATTATCCAATTTGAAAATTGTTTTGGGTTATTGAAACGAAAATCCTGATTCATGTTTTCGCTTCAATAACCCAAAACAATGTTCAAATTGGATAATTTTGGTGTCATTTTGTTCGTCTCATTTAGCTATAAAAATTATAGCTACAATGTTCATTGAAAATTGAAAAAATCGATTTTTCCGATAAAAAAATTCAAAAAAGTTTGTGTATTACAACGAAGAGCTTGTAACAAATTCAAAATTCAAACGCAATTATTTCGAAAACTACGACGATTCAGAACATGCCGTAAAAACAAAAAATGCTCCATTTTTCATGATCTCTTCGAATATATTATTTTTTCATATGATTGTAACTTACTGGACTGGTCCTTTAACTCCGATTTATATGTACGAATTCATTTTCTCAAAAACCATCAACTCCTTTTTCTATTCATTCAGTTTTTTCACAACCTCTTTTTCTAAAACTCATAAGACAGGGTTGCGGGCAAAAAATATGTTAAATAATTCAGTTGGATAAATATGTTTAAGATAGACATCGAATAACATATTTTTTAGCTCGGTTATTCTTGTTTTCATCTTTGTTTCGGTCGTGTCATTATCAGCTCAACGACGATACTGCGGTACTGCGTTAGTTGATATATTGAAGAAAGTTTGTTCGAACATCGAATGCGATCAGATGTCAAAAACTTTTACTATTGACAGTTTTCCTTATGAAGGTTAAATATTCATTACGGTTATGATCCTAAGAGGGTCAAATAGAGAGGGAAGCCATTAGAAAATCGAAAATTTTTGAAATTTTGGGGAAAAATACAATTTTTATTAATAAATTTTACTCAATTCAGAATCCCTTGTGTCCACCCTGGCTTCTTGACCTTGTCTAATGTGAAAATTTTAGGCATTTCAACACGTTGTTGTCGTTTCGGTTGTAAACTCAATAACATGGAAGAATTTTGTTGCATGAATCATGTTGTCACGAACAACGGCTAAAGCCTAGCCGTTGTGAATTTATTTTTTATGTTAGATTTCATTGGGGCAAAAATTACACAATATTTTCTCATTTTTTATATGCTCCGATGATGTATGTTAAAAAGCTATTTGTCAGCTTGTACATTATAATAGATGTAGGCAGCTTTCTGTCGACAACCAGCTAGCCTTGAAAAAGAAAAGTTTTTTCAGTCATCTACAACTTCATACAATCCAGTCTGTCTGCTATTTTTCTTTTTAGAGAATTACAAAAAAGTTCCTTGTAATTCTCGATTAGGGGAAAATCGCAGCTTGAATTGTAAGCAAAGTTTTCGTCAGCTTTTACCTTTGTCAACTTTATCATCATCGCAGCATTGTGATTCAAAAAACCATTAGACAAATTTTACTTGATTTTTGCCTTTTTTAATTATTCATAATTTTTACATTTGCTTTTTCATAATTTTACCCTTTTTAAAGGGATTTATGCAAACTTCTTTAACCTTTGTAATCTTTATATATTTTAGCATAATTTAATAAAAGTTTTATAAAAAAAACCCTACAAAAACAAGATCATAACACATTGTTTGCGACCGTACGAATTCCGAGGTTTTGGGGGGAGTCCCAGCCAAAAATTTTAAAAAATCATAAGGGTCCTCCCTTACGTTTTTTTCGAAAATTTTGGGCACATACATAAGAGGGGACGAAGACACTTTTTTTCGTTTCAAAAATTTTCAAAAATCACCTTGGTCCCCTTATGTTTTTCGCACTGACTGTTACGAAAATTTTTTTTTGCAAAATGCTTGTTATAAGCTGAAAATGGTCAGAACATTATGATTCTTGGTGAAAAACAAGTCAAATTTGGGTTTTTTGGTTGAAAAATGGAAATTTTAGGGCAATTTTGGTCAAAAATCCTTGCAGGCCCGTACGAGCTCCCGATTTGGGGGCATTGATAGCCTTTTCCAATCCAAAAAAATAAGAGTCCTCTTAGGTTTTTGGTCGACCAAAAACCTAAGGGGAGACCCTTATGTTTTTCAACTTTCGGTCCGGTTTGGGGGCCTCAATGCACGTATGGGCCTAAATCCTTGATATTGTAAAAAAAACCAGCGCCGCAGGCTAAAATTTTTTTGAGAAATCCTGTTTTTAAGCAGAAAAATGCTCAGAAAATGAAATTTCTTGGTAAAAAAATAGCAGATTTTTTATATTTTTGTTGAAAAAATGGGAAAATTTGGACAATTTTGGTAAAAAATCATCATGAGGGATCATTAGGATTTTTGAAATTTTTTTCAAAAATTTCCGGAAAAACATAAGAGGGACCCTCATGTTTTTTTCAGCCTTCATTCCGGTTTGGGGTGGGGCTTCGGGGCTCAATGCGCGTACGGGCCTGGACGTGTTCCTTGTCAGATCTAATAACAGATGTATGCTAATGTACGACCGGTCTTTGCACTAATTTTAACGACATGTTTCTAACTAGAATAGTAGATATTGACACATTCTTGAAGCAAAGTCGAGCATATTTTTTAACCTAAAATTATTTCTATTAGATAAAAACAATTAAAAATACTTACTTCTTTATTTATAGTCAAAAATATGATCGAGTTCATTGTTCCATGAATAATTATGGAAAAAGTGACCATAGGAATGACATCATCAGGTAAGATTCTAGGAAATATTCGGTGACCAACCCAAGCAACTAAAAAAAGTCATTTTCCAAAAAAAAATCGAAGAGTATCTTACATAAAGCAAATGCCGATAATGCTCCGAATTGTAATGCATATCTAACTTCTTTTCTTCCTCTAACTTCAGCTGCAGTACAGGTTAGGTTAGGGTCTGTTTTCTTATAGATTTTTCTGATATAAAAGAACACCTAAACCATGATAATTAAACAGGAACTTCAAAATTTTCGTACGATAGTATAGCAAACTATAGAAATTGTTGAAGATATGGTATTTTGTGGGATATCAATAATGTAGTCATTATAAGGATAACCTTCATCCAAAAATTCTTCCCAGTAACTAGGATAGTGGAAAAGAGGTCTTAAAAAATTAACTAGGTAACGGTCAGAACTATTCGATCGCTTTTTGAAAAAGACTATCACCATTCGATGATGATAGTAAATTTCGGTCAGTTTCAATGTGCTACTTACACACAACAAGGAACTAATATATGAGAAACGAGCGCTAAAAGAAGTCCTGTCACAAACAAACCAAACGAAAGTATTTTTACAACTTTTCTAGTGAAAAGTCTTCCAAAATTTGTCGAAAAAACGATTACAGCTACCCTAAAAAGTCTTTTTGATACTAATTTTTGAAGCGTATTACCGGTTGATAGCTATTACAGCTGAAACTTGCATGTCTGTATACCATGAAGCCAGTTCAATATAGGAAAATATTCTATTTTCTATACCCTTAGGACCATCAGGAAATAAATCCATCTAAATTCGAAAAATATTTCATGAATTAGAAAAAAAGCCTAACAAGGGACACTCACGAGGTGTAAGTCCCAGTTTTTTATAATTTTCACATGGAAAGATAGTAGAGACCAATATAAGGTACTCATAAAAAAAATTAGGTGCCAATGGGCCTTCTATGACCTTGGGTCAAAATTTTTTTGCAATTTTTTGCATTTTTTAATTATTTTTTCGATTTTTATTATATGGTCATAGAAGGCCCATTGGCACCTAATTTTTTTATGAGTACCTTATATTGGTCTCTACTATCTTTCCATGTGAAAATTATAAAAAACTGGGACTTACACCTCGTGAGTGTCCCTTGTAAGGCATAAGGTATAAGTATATACATTCACCCAACTCTTATAAGGGACATTCACCAGGTGATACTCCCAGTTTTTTTTAAAAACGATTTTAACTGATTCTATAGGCCCTTGTAGTTACGAAAACACCAAAATTAGAGTTCCCTAGTTCGATTAAGGGGGTAAAATTCGAGTTTTTATGCCAAAAAAGCGTTTTCTTTTAAATTAAGGGGCACCAAAAACATCTTTCTTTGAATTGTTTCGTCGAAATTTCGACATTTCCACCGTTTTTGGCTATGGCGAACATTTTCTAAGTGTTTTTAGACGAAGTTGAAAATTTTTGAAAAAAATTGATTTTTTGGTCCCCCAGACCCCAAAAAATCAATTTTTTCAAAAATTTTCAACTTTTTCTAAAATCACTTAGAAAATGTTCGCCATAGCCAAAAACGGTGGAAAATGTCGAAATTTCGACGAAAGAATTCAAATAAAGGTGTTTTTGGTGGCCCCTTAATTTCAAAGAAAACGCTTTTTTGGCATAAAAACTCGAATTTTACCCCCTTAATCGAACTCTAATTTTGGTGTTTTCGTAACTACAAGGGTCTATAGAATCAGTTAAAATCGTTTTAAAAAAACTGGGAGTATCACCTGGTGAATGTCCCTTGTTAGGCCTAACCCTAAGTCCTAAGCATAAGGTCTAAAGCATAAGGCCTAAGGCTTAGGCCCAAGCCTAAGGCCTGCCTAATTTTGGGTTTCTAAATTTCGGATTCTAAATTTTGGACCATAGCGGTTTTATCACACAGCAGCCCTCCAAAATATCAATTTTTCATTACTTACCTGTAAAATCACACTTGGACCCAAATAAAAAGCTATTAAAGACGCTTGAATACAATTGCTGGTGATATTAGTAAAGGCCAACAAATAAATACTACTTCCCGAAGATCTCAACAGTCCTCCTCGCCATATAATGAATAGTACAAATAAATTTAATAGCAACGAACTAGAAGCTAATATGGTCATCGCAACACCTATTAGAGATGGAATAGACATTTTGAAACAAAGCTTTCACCAATCAATCGGGCCACCCGATTTTATTATATTTTCACAAGTTGCAACAAAAGTTGTGACCCTAAAAAATTTTTCCGAACAGAAATTTTGAAAAATCTTAACGGATTAGAAAGAGCACAGCAAAAAACGGTAGCATACAAAAATCTCAAAATTCTGAAATGTAGTCTTTGAGATAATGGAGTCAGGTGAGCTTTAAAGGAGGTGCATTTTGCGACCATTTGGGAGAAAAAAAAATTTTCATCAAAATGACCCTATTGGGGTACTGATGCGAGAAATCGATTGCGCGCACTCCCGAAGCGTAAAAACGTCATCTTGACCAAGTTTTCGTGAAAAATCGCCTATTTTTCGCTTTTTTCATCTTTTTTCGTCGAAAAAAAGCGAAAAAATAGGCAATTTTTCATGGAAACTTGGTCAAGATGGCGTTACACTTCGGGAGTGCGCGCTATCGATTTCTCGCATCAAATTACCCCCAATAGGGTCATTTTTACGAAAAAAATTTTTTCTCTCAAATGGTTTTTTTGGGTAAAGGGTTATGTATTTTGACACGCACGCACTGTAAATTTAGCTATTAGTATATTATATCGCGAATTTAATCATCTACACTACAATTTTACTTATAGACTTATATACAACTAGGTACAATGAGAGCAATGGGAAATGAAAATTTGTTCTTAGAATATTTGAGTGAAAATAGCTTTTTAAAAAAATGAAAAACGATAAGTTAATCAAGTGGTGCGTGTTTGTATAAAATGCATGTTGATTAGCATAAAATTCTGAGAAATGAAAAAAAGAAATTTTGAAAAAGCACTTCCTGAATAATTTTTTCGTTATGCGAAAGTGTCACTGACTATGAAATATGGTACAGGGTGTTCATTTTAACTAGCCCAATTTCAAACTTGAATACAGTAGTGGACAACAAGATTGCATTAAGCAGCTAAAATTAAAAATTTCTTATCTCCGCGAAATTAAATCCTTTTCAAAAACTGTTTTTTGTATATGGTACGAGTATTGATGGAAAATAAGCTGCAAAAAAATTTTGGAGCTGCACGGCCTGGAGGCGCACTTAAAGGACCAGTCCAGTAAGTTACGCAAATTAAAACGTTAGCCCCAAAAAAATCATGTACTTTATTAGATGACAAATTCTTAAAGGACTCTCCAGTAAGTTACAATCATATGAAAAAATGATATATTCGGAAAGATCATGAAAAATGGAGCATTTTTTGTTTTTACGGCATGTTCTAAATCGTTGTAGTTTTCGAGATAATTGCGTTTGAAATTTGAATAAGCTCTTCGTTGTAATACACAAACTTTTTTGAATTTTTAATCGATTTTTGCATCAATTTTTTAAATTTTCATAAATGAACATTGTAGCAGTTTTTTATAGCTAAATAAAACGAACAAAATGACACCAAAATTATCCAATTTGAACATTGTTTTGGGTTATTGAAACGAAAACATGGAATCAGGGTTTTCGTTTCAATAACCTAAAACAATTTTCAAATTGGATAATTTTGGTGTCATTTTGTTCGTCTTATTTAGCTATAAAAAATTGCCATATGTTCATTTTATAAAAATTTTAAAAATTGATGCAAAAATCGATTTTTCCGCAAAAAAATTCAAAAAAGTTTGTGTATTACAACGAAGAGCTTGTAACAAATTCAAAATTTCAAACGCAATTATCTCGAAAACTACAACGATTCAGAACATGCCGTAAAAACAAAAAATGCTCCATTTTTCATGATCTTTCCGAATATATCATTTTTTCATATAATTGTAACTTACTGGAGAGTCCTTTAAGAATTTGTCATCCAATAAAGTACATGATTTTTTTGGGGCTAACGTTTTAATTTGCGCAAAAAAAGTACTTTCATAGAATCTTCTATCAAAAAAGAAATTCACCTGCTTAATAATTATAAACCACATGACAAGCGTCAAACAAATAGGTACAATTTTGCTGCTACTTTTTTTCGCGATCATAACTAATCTAATAATGTATAATTTTGACCATTCAAATATTTCTAGTCTGATCATGCTCTTATCATAATAGAGGGCCTATAATTAGAGATGAAAACTTGGTTTGTTTCGAATTTGAAGAAAGATATGGATACTCTTCTAACCATGTTAAGTGTTAAAACGATGATGGCATCAACTGAATAGAGTAGAATACTCGACAACATTATAGCGAAAACAATGAATTCTTCGCCAAATGTAAAACCAGAAGTCGTGAAGGGAAGATAGGTCCAACAGAAATTTTGAATAAAGAAAGTTGAACATATGATAGCGGAGGAACATATGGAAAAATATCCTCTAAAGGCTTAGGCTTAAGCCTAGACCTAACAAGGGACATTCACCAGGTGATACTCCCAGTTTTTTTTAAAAACGATTGTAACTGATTCTATAGGCCCTAGTAGTTACGAAAACATCAAAATTAGAGTTCCCTAGTTCGATTCAGGGGTAAAATTCGGGTTTTTATGCCAAAAAATGCCAAAAATAGCGTTTTCTTTGAAATTAAGGGACCTCCAAAAACACTTTTATTTGACTTCTTTCGTCAAAATTTCGACATTTTCCACCGTTTTTGGCTATGGCGAACATTTTCTAAGTGTTTTTAGACAAAGTTGAA
>OZJO01006768.1:0-22454 GCA_900406225.1 Acrobeloides nanus
GTGAGATATTGCGCACTCATACCTGTCAACTATGATAAATTATGTATTCGTGGTTTTGTTTAACTTTTTTTTCTTTGGATAAATCATTGAAACTATGCATGATACATAAATTTTATGGCCAAAAATTGTTTATTATTTATAGAAAAAAATTCGTTTTGATATAGTCTGTTCTTCAAGAAGAGCGCAAAAGTTGACGCTCTATAGTGTAGTGGATAAGGAAGCCGATCATCCGATATGGAAAGTTGAGAAACGTTGGGCCGCGGGTTCGATCCTCGGTGGATAAAACTTTTGATTTTCAAAAAAAATTTTTAGAGAGGAAAAAATTTTTGCTACCAAAAGTAAAAAATTTAAATCAAAAATTTTACCTACAGGTATAGTGACGTAGGGAGAAAATTCGTCTAGGACAGGGCACTTCCACAACATGGCTGTTTTTTCAAAAAAACATAAGTTGACCCTTATGATTGAGGATTTTTTTTAAATTTCAGCCCATTAAGGAGGGGCACCTGCCCTCCACCTTTTTTGGCCCACTAAGAAGGGTCGCCTGTTCAATATTTATGTGCCGTTAGTGTATTCTGCAAAATTTTTGATCCTTTATTGATTGATTTGTTTGTATTATTATTTGTATGTGATGGTCGATCTTGTATACGATGGTCGATCTCTGTATGCGATTAGGGGCCAGTCCTTGCCTCAGACAGCTGCTGTTTGGTCCGCGCAGCAGCTGCGTGCAGCGCGCAGCTGTGTGCAGCGCGCAGCTGCTGTCTGAGGCAAAGACTGGCCCTAGGTCCTATTACAAATTTTTTTTACCAAAAAAATATCCTTTATTTTTTATAAAATAAAAACTCGACATAAACATATCTTTTTACCAAGCTGCTGGTGTATAAAACTGCTGACAATTTTTGCTATTTTGAACAGTTCGTACAAAAGGGCATGACGAATCAGGACACGACAAAGGCAAAGCAGGACCACTCAAATTTGCTTGAGTAGTTTTACTTCCTACTGGTTCTATCATATTCTTCCAGACCCAACTGGAAACTACGGCATGTCCAAGTTGAGAGAAGTGGAAACAATCTGGTGCGAAAAATTGAAGATCTACACTGCCATTTGCTAGTTTTGGTGGAGAAGTGACATCGTTAAAGAGCGGTTGAGTAACCAATGTAAAATCATCTGAATCAAAAATTCCACTTTGTTCTAATTGTTTTTCGGCAATCTGGTATGCAATCGATACCTACAAAAAGGCATAAAATACAAAAAGCTCTAGCATAAGCTTAAATCTACGTTTAAGCCTAAAAATAAGCCTAAGCCTAGCCTAGTATTGCCTAGCGTACCCTAGCCTACACGGCGATCAAAAATAATAATTTTTTGCCGCTAACGAATTTTTAAAAACGGATTGCACCATTGGACCTAGTTCAAGAGTAAAAATCATACCATATTGTCCAGACTTTCCTAAAAGTCAACATGGTCGAGTGGCAAAGCGCCACTATTGAAGGTAGAGGGCTCGACTCCCACATGCAAAAAACTTTGTAACTAGGTGGGAATCAAACCCTCGACCTTCGGTGTCAATTGTGGCGCTTTAGCCACTCTGTCATATTGACTTATAGGAAAATCTGGATAATATGGTATGATCTTTACTTGTCTCATTGAGCTGAGTCCAATGATGCAATCTGTTTTTAAAAATTCGTTAACGGCAAAAAAAACCTATTTCGACCGCCGTGCCTAGGCTAGTCTAGCCTACTAAATCATTTCATCCTTACATTTTTCATCTCTGGATTTGTAAAATTCTTATCCAATTCACATTCACATTCAAATCTAAATTATTTTTAGCTCATGTCCATCATTTTTATAAGATCTTTTACAAGTGCAATCCTTGGCAAAACCCTTGTCCTTGATCAACACCTCGAACCATTTCAAATTGAAACATCGTAATAAGGTTGACTAAAACTCTGGGGACAGAATCTTTGACAATTTGGATGGCTTTTTGTATTTTGCTAGCAAAGTCTGCAGCCGTATAACCGTTCTAAAAAGATATATGTACACTTTTAAACTTTGGAGCATCTGTACCGGATCATGGCACCATGCACAAAGATCATTTCCGCCAATAAAAATATTCAAAAGTTTCCAGTCATTTTTCATATCAATCTAGAATGAGAAAAAAGTGTATAAAACACGATTTCTGTAGGACTCGACTTTTCGAGGGTACAATATTTTTCAATGTCCATTAAAAATGATGATATTCCTAGGTTTTAAGCCACGCTGATCACGAATATGCAAAAATTTCGATAGGTTTCTCAATTAGATGTGGAAATACGGCTATATGGACTTGACCCTCGAGATTTTTTATTCTTAAAAATCTTACAAAAATTCTTAAACAAAAAACATAAAATTTCTAGGTAAGGCCGGGCACAAGTTGTTATACTGATGCATGAGATCGCAAGTTATCGTACCTTTTCATTCAAAATGCATTAAAGGACCAGTCCAGTAAATTACAACCATATGAAAAAATGATATATTCAGAAAGATCATAAAAAATGGAGCATTTTTTGTTTTACGGCATGTTCTGAATCATTGTAGTTTTCGAGATAATTGAGTTTGAAATTTTGAATTATGTACAAGCTCTTCGTTGTAATACACAAACTTTTTTGAATTTTTGCGGAAAAATCGATTTTTGCATTAATCTTTTAAATTTTCATAAATTGAACATTGTAGAAATTTTTATAGCTAAATGAGACGAACAAAATGACACCAAAATTATCCAATTTGAGCATTGTTTTGGGTTATTGAAACGGAAACATGAATCAGAATTTTCGTTTCAATAACCCAAAACAATGTTCAAATTGGATCATTTTGGTGTCATTTTGTTCGTCTCATTATANGAATCAGAATTTTCGTTTCAATAACCCAAAACAATGTTCAAATTGGATAATTTTGGTGTCATTTTGTTCGTCTCATTATAAAAAATTTGCTCATTGTTCATTTTATGAAAATTGAAAAAATAGATGCAAAAATTGATTTTTCCGCAAAAAATTCAAAAAAGTTTGTGTATTACAACGAAGAGCTTGTAACAAATTCAAAATTTCAAACGCAGTTATCTCGGAAACTATAATGATTCAGGACATTCCGTAAAAACAAAAAATGCTCCATTTTTCATGATCTTTCCGAATATGTCATTTTTCATATGATTGTAACTTACTGAACTGGTCCTTTAAAGACCGAAAAGAAGTAACTACAAAAGTTGTCCTGCCTCGTCTTATGATCATGAACTTGACTTTTAAGAGGTCGAAAAATACGTAAACTTTTCAAAGATTGTGCTATGTGATTTTTCCTAGAAGTTTTTATGATATATGACCTAAATAAAAAATGAAATTTAAACACAGGCCTTTCCGAAAAATGCAAGATTATGGTTCTAGCTTTATAGTTTTTTTCTATACGAGTATTCAAAGCTGGACATAATTACCCCTATATGTCAAAAATGTCATATATCCGTATCTTGAAATCTAATTGATAAATCTATTAAAATTTTTGCATATTTGTGATCAGCGTAGCCTAAAATCTAGGAATATCATCATTTTTGATAGATATTGTGTTTTTGACAGGCTTTCGACTTACGACTAAAGGTCGATTCTTATAGAAATCGTGTTTTAAACTCCAAGATTTGTGGTTTTTTTTGTTTGTGACGCTCTTTTTAAGCATGCTATTTTTGATAAGAAGTACCAATTTTATGTGCTAGCAAGAAAACATAAAAGTTTAAAAGTTTACCACGTCAGAATGTTTTTGTAAAAGTCCGACCAATTGATTAGCTTGACCAGCTAAATCTCCAGATTCTGCTCCAGGATAGCCCATATTCAAATGCGCGATGTCCCAGACATCAGATGAGCCAATACCATATGATTGTCCAAAAAGATTCGTATTGTATTTTCGTAAAATGTCTAAAAATATCGTGCACTCCTTTTCACATTATCTCTATTCACTCCAAAAGAAGGGCGTAGCTAGGTTTTGATAACAGGGATGGAGAGAGGGGGGGTCCATTTTTGATTTTGTCTAAGCTCATCCTAAAACGTAAGGAGTCAAAAACGCAAGGGACCATTATGGAAATTTGTGTATTTTTAGGATTTCGGTGAGTGGATTCAGTGGCGTATCCAGGATTTTTTTTTGGTTTTGAGGGGACACCTAGGTAAAAGCCTCATTTTTCAAAGAAATTTATCGAATTTTAGCCAAAATGCTATTTCTTTTAAGAAAATTTTGATTTTGGGAGCCATGGCCTCCGGTCCCCCTGCTGGACACGCTATTGATAGGGATCCACTGTCAATACAGCCCCCTTAGCTATACCATTGCCCCAAATATGGAAATTTTGGACCCAGGGCATAATCCTTTTGTCGAGAAAATTGTTTAATTGTTCACTTTCATAGATTTTTATTTGGGAAAGATGAATGGTATATTAGAAAAACAAAAGTCGAATAAAATGGCATTATACATACTTGGAACAGAAATATGTCCATCTAGACCTTTATCTCCACCTCCCAAGAATGCTAAGCCTCGATATTGTAAAAGAATCTCAAGAGCATTTTCTGCATCAGCTCCATTAGCTGCCTAAAATCATTTTTCAACTTGGCCTCATTTAAATTCCTACCGTCAACGAATCTCCTAGTGCCATAACAACGTTTATATCAGCTGGCCGAAGAGAATTTACATTCGTTGGTTTTACCTTGCTAGGTGCCATTAAAGAAGCATCACATGTATAGCCTGGATCTCCGAGGTCTTGGAGTTTAGCATAGGCACTGGTAAAAAGTAAAAAGAAGGCTAGCAAGAAGAGCATTTCTAAAAACTAAAATTCTTTCAGAGTTAACTATAAAATAAATAAATCGAATCGACTTAAAAAGTGAACACCCTTTGCCCGATCTCCTTGGTATGTGACCGGGTAGCATTTTTAATCCGCTTACGTCTCTCTTTTATCACTATTCTTAAGTTCCATTGTCCAAATTTTATGACCTCTTATCAATTTACAACGTGCTGATTCCGGAATGGAAAAATCTTGAGAATTGTTAATGATGTGTATTTTATTTAATTAAATGCGGAAAAATAAATTTAATTTTAAGTACCGGGAGCCAAGCGCTACGCATTCTGGGGTTATGACTCTGAGTGACACTCCTGAGCCACGCTCCTCGTTAAAAATGTATAGTTATTACTAATACTTTTTGTCCCTGCTATAGCTAACCTTTTTTTGAAAATTTTTCTCCGATTTCGATGATTTTGGTATCAGCTTCTCTCATTGTCTACAACAACTTTTTGCAATCGCGCTCGGGACTTAAATCAAGTGTCCCCGAGATCTTCTGGACAGACACACGCACACATTACACGTTTAATGTAGTATGATCGCTACTAGAGTATAGTTGATACAAGAAGCGTAGGAATGAGAAAGGCACGTTTATTTGTGTCTAGGCAAAGTCTGACGCCAAGAAAAAATTTTTTCGAAAATGATCCAATTTTCATTCCTGATATTGAAAATAAGTAATTCTGATATTTTTTCATGAATTTTGAGATGAGANGGCAAAGTCTGACGCCAAGAAAAAATTTTTTCGAAAATGATCCAATTTTCATTCCTGATATTGAAAATAAGTAATTCTGATATTTTTTTCATGAATTTTGAGATGAGAAATTGTTCGATTTTTTCACCCATATCATAAATGGGGACCAAGGGGTCATTCACAAATTACGTTTCCCAGAAGGGGCGGGAGGAAGGGGTCTTACGCCAACGTTAAATTTGGGTCGGCCACAACTAACGGTTTTCTAACAAGGGGGGAAGGGGGTCCGAAAATTGAGGTTTTTGGCAAACGTAATTTGTGAATGACCCCCAAGGGGTCGAAAATTGAAAATTTCAAAAGTTCTCATTTTTGAATTGAACTTTATGCATTTTGTTTCCCATGGTCAAAAACATTAGAAAAATGCAAGAAAAGTTATTTTGGACCTCAAAAAGTGTCTAAATAGATAATATCTGAAGAATGGAGTTGGATCGTTACTTATACTTGTTTTGAATTATTTTATGCATACGATAAATCTTTAGGGTTACACTAAAGACAAAAAAGTTTCTCTTACTTTAAACTTGATAATGGAGAAGATTTCATATAAAAATCAGTCAACAGAAAAAAGATAGTATTCAATCTCGACTTTAGGGTGTTATATATTATTATCGTAATATTTTAATAACTTTTTTTATTGTAAATCCGATTTCAATCATTCCTTTTCAATAGATTCAGCATGCTCGAATCTAATAACATCGTTATAGGTATTTTCTAAATCCTCTTCTACACGTTTTACATCAGTTTTAATTCNCCTTTTCAATAGATTCAGCATGCTCGAATCTAATAACATCGTTATAGGTATTTTCTAAATCCTCTTCTACACGTTTTTACATCAGTTTTAATTCAAAGTTTAGCTAAAATTTTGAATTAAAATTGATGTAGAAAAGTGTATAAGAGGTTTTGGAAAATACCGATACCGATGTTATTAAATTCGAGCATGCTGAATCTATTGCTAAAGGAGTTATTAAAATCGGACTTAACCATAAAAAGTTATAAGATTGAGTCAGACTTTGTCCAATAAAACAAAAACGGAAACAATGTGAAGGGTATTCCGAGTACTTAACCCCAACTCCCGAGATTTTCGGGACTTCCATCTGTGACAGTTTTTATATATTAAATACATAATTTATTATAAAGAAGTTAACATCAATTCCGACAAATCTATAATAATGATGGTGTAAAATATTGTTGACAATTTTGACTGTTCTTTGTAGTTCTAATGAAAGGGCACGACTAAAAAAATTCATATATTCAATATTTTAACATTTTTAAATTTTACCGTATCAGGGCAAGCTAGAGGAATAGCTGGAGTACTCAAATTTGCTTGGGTAGTCTTACTTCCTACTGGTTCTAGCATATTTTTCCAGAGCCAGCTGGCTACTAATGCATGTCCCATTTCAGAAAAGTGGAAACAATCCGGTGCAAACAATTGGTGATTTACACTGCCATTAGGCTAAAATTAGTAAGAGAAGTTTCTTAATTTTTGATCATCTTCAGGGGATCAGTGGTGTAGGGAGAAGGGTCAGCTAGAGGCACTTACCCAAAAAACATAAGAGGACCTTTATATAGAGGATTTTTTAGTTTTCATGCCTTTAGGGGATATGACCCATGCCACCCCATGCCTACGCCACTGTTGGGGGAGGGGATGGTTCTCTCCAGTGAAGTAGGAAAAGGGAGACAAGGGAATATGTCCCCCCGTAACTGGAAAATTTTAATTTTTTCTCTTTATCATAAGGGTCCTCTTATGTTTTTTCCTAAAATTGTTGGTCAATATTACAAGCAATGGTGGAGTTGAAACATCATTCAAAAATGGTTGGGTCACCAGCGTAAAATCTTCTGCTTCAAAAATCCCACTTGTTTCTAATTCCTTTTGTGCTATTTGGAATTGTTGTGATATCTAAATTTATTTTCAAGGGATTTATTAGTTGTACCTTACATTTTTCATCACTTCTATAGTTTCATTTGAATTTCTTTCACAATTGCATTCGATACTAAACTTCTTTTTTTAAATTTCGACTGAGAAGCCATCGTAGGAAAGGATGTACTAATTCATTTGGGGGAGGGTTGCAGACATACGTAGGCAGGGATGGGGACTGTCCCCCCCCCCAATTCGTTGTATTGAAAAAAATTTAAAGGATAAAGAGGGACCCAATTCGTATTTTTGGCAGGACATTTTGGCGCTTAAATACACGAAATCAATTCTTATTTTGGGTCCAGTCTCTCCTCCCTTGACCATTGCAGAGTACATATTCCCCTCAACCCCTCTTTTCTTCACCCTCCACACCAGTGGCGAGGGCAAAGGGCAAGAGGGCCCCTGGTGGGCCAAAATTTAAAAATCCCTAATCATAAGGATTCCTCTTATGCTTTTGGGAAAAAACAGTCCTTTTTGGGGAAGCCCTCAGATGATCCTTTCTCCCTACACCACTGCACAACCAAAGAGCGATTTTGGAGATTGAAAGTGGATGAGCTGAATACTTACATATGAAACTCCTCACAAAAAGTTACTCCGTCATCAATTTGCCTTACTAATTCAAATTGAAAAACAGTAACAAGGTTTACTATTACTCTTGGAATATTATCCTTAACAATTTGAATTGCTTTTTGGATGCTACCAGCAAAAATCTCGGCTGTAACTGCACTCTAAAATTAAAAAAATACAATTAAATAAAGTTTTAATCTTACTCTATTTAAGCAATTTATGCACAGATCATTGCCTCCAATAAAAATATTTAGAAGCTTCCAATCGTTTTTAATATCAATCTAAACAATTTTTATAAGCAATTGTACAGTTCAGGAATATTTAAAGGGGCGGTCGTGACCTGAGCACTAATTAAAAAACCTAGTTAGCTGGATCGCGGCCCGGGATGCCAGTTAAAAAGTCTATTAGTTTGATTTGGGTATCCATCCAAAAATTTCTTTTTTCCACCAAACATGACATTTTCTGATGGGTTTTCAGCTTAAAATTTGAATGAACCACTCAGAAAATGTCAATTTGTGGTGAAAAAATGATGAGTGTTGGTATATAAACAAAATTAAAATTTTTGGCCGGCTGCGGCCTGGCTTGAGCCGACTCGACCACGACGGGGACTCCAGATAAAAGACTAGTCGGGACCCTCCTTTGTAATCCCACCTCATCCGAATGAAAATTCAGTGTATCAACCAATTGTTGAGCTTCTTTTGGTAAACTCGACGCTAAAGCGCCAGGATAGCCCATGTTCAAGTAAGCAACATCCCAAACTTCAGATGAACCAATACCATATGATTGTCCAAAAACATTAGGATTGTACTTTTGTAAAATATCTATAATTAAACAATGTCTTGTATTTCAAGAAAATTTCATACTTGGAATGGTAATATGCTTATCGAGACCTTTATCGCCTCCAGCTAAAAATGCTAGACCTCTATATTGTAGTGCAACTTGTATTATATCGGTTGCATCCGCTCCATTTGCTGCCTAGAAATTATCATCATATAAAAGAACAAACTATACCATCTATGAAAACCAGGGCGTAGGCAGGATTTTGCGATAGTGGGGGCTAAACTTTCAAATATATGAAAAATCCATGAAAATCATCTTGGGTACCATTACGCTAACAAGGGTCCATTCCGAAGTGTGACATCGAAATTGATATCGAAACCTATTTGTTCCCTCTTTTGCGGAGAGGGGATTTTTGGTGGAAGGGAGGGATTGGCTAATTGAGGAGGGGATATTACAAATTAAGACTCTTACCGTTAACGAGTCCCCAAGTGCCATAACTAAATTTATATCTGCTGGTCTCACAGAATGCACATTAGTTGGCTTTACTTTACTCGGTGCCATTAATGAAGCATCACATGTGTAATCTGGAGCTCCAAGATCCTGAAGTGGATCAGCAGTAACGCTAATAAAAAGAGTCAAAATTATGACAAAAGTGTTCATATCCAAACTCAATTATTTAGAAAATTTTATTGGGATTTTTATAACAAATTTTATGCATGGACCTATATAATTATGTGCCCAGTTACTTTTTCATATACTTGTGTTTAGCTTACTTATATTAATACTATTGTTGTTTTATCAATAAAACTGATTATCTTGGGCAGTGTACAGGGTGGACTTAAATAACGTGACACCCCATATTGAACAAATTTCCATGGTCTTTGATTGTTTGATGCAAAGTTTTTGGGGTAATTTTACGCGAGGAATCAATTGCGCACATTTTCGAAACATGGAAAAATCTTCCTAACTTTCATTCAGCTAAACCCCATATTAATCTTTTCGATAAAGGGTGTCGCGTTATTTAAGTTCACCCTGTACAATGTGGAACATGTATACTAAATTTCAGAAAGTAGCAAAAATTCAAAGTCTGTGCAAAAACACAGGTGTGTTGATTGGAATTAAAAATTTTTGATAAAACATTGTAGCATCGACTTTATAGTCGATATTTGTACTCATTTTTGTCTAAAATAATATATAACCAGCATTGATATTTTGAAAATTTTTGTTATCCTACACACGCAAGCAAGCATGTAGTGAGAACCCAGGTTCGGAGGTCTATACCACTTGGTTCCCTTCTTTTGGGGGTTTTTACCCCTTGACCCCCCTTGACCACTAATACCGATCTTGGGTTGTCACCATACAATTGGGCGCTAGCGCTACCGAGATAACCCCTCAAAACTGGCTAGATCGCTCGGAATATTTCAGTGATCCATATTTTAACGGAATTATTGACGAATTCCGTATCTAGCAGGGTGCGTTCACAGCAGTGCAGGTATCCACTGTTTTTACTAATTAAATCAAATGTGCCTTTTCGAGCTGGCTAACAACATTCTAAAAATTTATATATTGTATACAAAATGGAAATGTTTGAACATTTTTGATAAAAAATCATAAAGAGGGACATTTAGATTTTTTGAAAAAAGTTCCAAAATTTTAGGCCAAAACATAGGGGGACTATTAGGAGAATTTTTTTAATTTTTCGAAGTTGGGGTGGGAATTGGGCCCTTGGACCTTTTCATGAATGCACTTTTTAATTAATTATAAATTTATGGTTCATTTATGAATTTAAAATTTACATTAAGGTATATTGAGGCCACCCCTTCCCCCCAGCTAGAGACTTTAGTTTGGTCGACGCTCTCCGCGCGTCGTAAATTTTTGTTGAAAAACCTCATTTTTTAGCAAAAAATAGGCGAAATTTTTTGGGAAAATGCTTGTTTTAAAGCTAAAAATAAGAAGAAAATTACAATTTTTGATGACAAATTTGTAGGAAAAATAGGAAATTTTGATGAAAAATATGGTCAATTTTTGGTGAAGAATCAAAATGGAGGACCATTAGGAATTTTTAAAATTCTTTCAAAAATTTTGGGTAAAACATAAGGGGGACCATTAGGAAAAATTATATATTTTTTCAGTGTTGGGGTCGGCATGGCCCCCCCCCCCTTGCCCTCTTCCCTAAACACTCCACTGCTGTAAAGTGATCAAAAGTTACATTTATTGCAGAGACTAATATTTTTAAAATTATTTATTTTTGCAATGTTTTACTTATGATGATTTTTTATTTATGTATTTTTAAAGAAAAATTTTTGTTGCAAAAATTTTAATTGTTTCATAAATTTCTCATTTCAACTTGAATCATTAAAAACATTACAAAAAAAGATATTTTCAAATCAAACATGAACTAAAACTATTCATTTTCACTAAGAAACATTTTTACCGGATATTTCAAACACGTAAACTAGAATCAAGCAAATTTTCTTATACAGATTTCATACAGCCCCAAAAAATCGATATTTTCCCTGAATCAGGGTCAAGGAAGCATTTTCAAGCTTCGGGAATGCGCGCAATCGATTTTTCGCATGATTTTACCCCTATATAGGTCATATCGAGAAAAAATTTTTTCGGAGAATGACCCCCAAATGGCTCCCCCTTTAAAAATTTTAGCATTTTTAAAAATTTACAAAATGTTGTTACAAAAAAATTATAAATTTTTAAGAAATTTTTTTAAATATAAAAAAATTTCTATAAAAAAATTATAAATTTTCTAATTAGGAGGAAGTAAATCAAAAAGTTACGTTCCAAGGGGGGTCGCCAAAAAAGTTACGATTGGGAACAGGGGGAGGGTCTAAAAAATCGTGGTTTTTGGGAACATAATTTATGGATGAAACATTGTTTATGAAACCAATATTTCGTGCACATAATTCTAATTTCATTGGTCTCACGATCTCTCCTTGCTAAACAACTTGTTATCAGCAAAGAGTATGAATGTTTCTGTTATTTATAAAATTTCTTATTTAGATTTAGTCGAAACTTATGTGACAAAATGTTATTGTCATTTGTACGATCTTTAACTCCGTAAAATATTTTATTTGCCATCTATTGAGACGAAGCACCACATTGCAATCAAGAGTTCAGAACCAAGAGCTAGCCTAAGTCTAGTTGAAATAGGAATTTTAAGGACCGCCTCTTTGCCTGCGATTGGTGCAAATATTACATGTACATATTAAAAATAGATTTTAAACATGCCATCACACTTAGCCTTAGGTTTCGGGATTCATTCATGAATAAACGTATACAACAAGCAGCGTTACAAATACAGTACAATTAAATTCACTGGGTCACGGCTCAGGGCTCATGGGCTAGAAACTCCACACCTCAACTCCCCGATTTCTGATCATCCCAACTTTTATAGTAGCCGCCCCGAGGCTTCGTCGCGGAGGCGGCTGTTTATTATTATCGCTAGATTTTGCATTTCCCCATACAAAATTAATCAAAACAGATTCGAGCGAATGAGGTGGTGCCTTTCAAGGAAGTTAAAAACAAGACTCTTTTCCCTTTTGAAAATACGAAAATAAACTAGCTATACGAAAATGTGAACTTTGGATTCTGCGTGGGCAATCCTATTATGACAATTTTACTATTGGAAAGAAAAATAATGAAAAAGTCAAAAATATTGACCCATTCGTATCAGCAATACGATTTGATATTTCTCGAGTCCTTTAAACAACAACTTTTCTTAACTATACTTTCTTAAATAGTAAAAAATATTTCTGACTATACAATTTTATTAACTAAGAATCATGTTTTTGCTTGGGCTTGTATTATTTTGTTCTTTATTTTGTATGACCTCATGTGTAACAAATGAAGATGATCTATATTGTGCCTTGGATGTTACTGTTGCTATAGACTTTTCGGCTGCAATGTTAAATCAAACTAACATTGAAAATGTATAAGTCTTAATTTTTAATTTCTTGCACATTTACTTCCTTATCTTTCTATGCAGGAGGAATCCAGAATCGGGATTTCCAAAAACAGGCACGTAACGAGGAGGGAGGGTCAATTGATACCCCCTCGAAATCCGAAAAATAAAAAAATTTCCCTAATGGTCTCCCTTATGTTTTTGTCCAAAATTTTAAAAAAAGATTTAAAAAAAAATTCTAATGGTCTCCCATCATAGACGTATCCAGGGTTTTACGACGGGAAGGAGGTAAACGCGGAAATTTTGTAAATTTTCCTTAAACATTGCTTTTTTTCCTTTAAATTTTAGACGACAGAGGGTGATATATATATTTTTGTTGTATAATTGGTGACTCAAAAAATTTAGAGAGTAGAGTTGGAATGTGGCTTAAAAAATTAAAGGTTTCTTATTTTAGCTCGTTAACTTTGTTCTTTATAATTTTACAAGCAATCTACCTTTTGGCACATCTTTATTAAAAGTTGCTCTATTATCTTATGGAATTGATCGTAGAGCAAGCATATCGCAATATTTTGATACGTATAAAGGATTTTCGGATGAAGTATTAAGAAAGTGGAAAGAGTCAAAAAAGGCTTCTAAATTAAAACCAGTAAACCTATCAGAGTAAGAGTCAGTAATTTTGATGATCATAATTTATGATAGTTTAAGTTTAAAATCAATTTCTGGACCAAGAAAAAATTTTTCAAGGAAAATAAATATATGCAAAAATTTTACGAGGTCTAATTTAGGGATCTGATAAAAATTTTATTGAAATTCAACAGTTTTACCCTTGCGGGATCGAACCCACTGGCCCAACATTGCTTAACTTGCCAGATCGAAAAAAATGAAACGGACTATAACGAGATAGGAGATGGGGCTGTTTATTTGGCGCCACCCCATTTGCCCCACGTTATACAGTTGCCCCACCAACTTGCCCCACATTGTAACTTATAACGTGGGGCAACTGTATAACGTGGGGCAAATGGGGTGGCGCCGTTTATTTAAGTCCACCGGTAGAGCTAAAAAATAGACTAAATATATAGTGATATTTTTAGTGAATTTTCGCCAAAATTTGATTACTTTTTTGAATTTTTTGGCCAAAAATGGGTTTTGACATAGCGCCTCGAAGGCTCGAGACTACATGCCCCTTAAATTTTGGGCCGAGGCGATATACCTGACTAGAAACCATCCCGAAGTGTGACATTAAAATCGATATCGAAACTTATCCCAAATTGTTGCGCATATATGACTTCCTACCAAAATTGATCAAATTATTTCCCGTGAGACATTTTTGATTTTCCCTATAGCTCCAAAGGGGTCGATTTGGATAGGTTTCGAAACGATTTCGATGTCACACTTCGATATGGAAGGGGAATGTCCCCCTTCCCTTGTGAGAGGAGGGGGACAGCCCCTCCATTATTCATGTATGATATCAGGTAATTTCAGTATATCTTGTATTTAAATAAATAAAGAAAAGAGTTTATTTCTTCCGTTGATAATTAACAACATTTTAAACATTTAGCGTTCTTCAAATATACCTAAATTTTATCCAAAGAAATAGTAGAAAAGATATTCCAGCAAAACTAGTGTTGTTTACAGCTATAAAGTATAAATCTAAAGTTGTCAAATTTATAAGAATTGTAAATTTAAAATTTAGTGATAAAAGTAACATCAAAGGAGCAGCGCATATTGCCGAGCAATTTTTATCAATCAGTAAACCTGATTGCTATGTTGGCAAAATTGGAGTATGCATATTAGAATTTATATATAAATTGCTAAAAATTGAAATTCTCGAGAAAAGCAAGAGTAAACAAAAATTTTAACAAAAAGTCTGAATACAAATTTTAATTTTTTTTTTCTTTAATCCTATGGGGGTGGAATGGTTATTATATGCTAGAAATCGATTAGCGCTTTGAATACCATTGAAACGCTTCAAGATTAGTTCAAAAATCGAATTTTTACAATTTTTGCGGTTTTTGGGGTAATCCAAGGGAACGTTTTCATTGTTTTTGAATGCTCGCAATCAATTTATCGTATAGAAAAACCCCCAGGAGTTATTTATTTAAAAAATTTGTTGGGTTCGAAAAATTGTAAATTCTGGTTTTTGTCATAATTATAAGCTGTAATTTAGAGGGACATACCAAAACGGGTGCACCCGCGGGTGCGGCACATCCCAAAACTGGTGCGGTGCAAGTGCGGCCTATTTTGAAGGAAAAAATTTTTTCACAAAAGGCAAAAATGTTCTTATTGGAGGTTTTTTATGCAAAATGATTTTATGATCTATCGTCCGCGATAGATCATTTCCACTCGAAATTTTATGGGAAACAATAATCGTCAAATAACTAAACCCTGAAAAAATCGTTTTGGGGGACAAATACAGCCGAACCCGTTTTAGAATGTGCCGCACCCTCAGGTGCACTCGTTTTGGTATGTCCCAATTTAGACTCCATGCAACAAAATCATCACAATTGGCATCAATCAAAATGATCATGCATTGTATGATCTAGGTCTCTGGACTTATTTGGCTGGGTTTGACAATTATACACTGCCAAATGCTGATTATTTATATTCTGAATATAATTATCAAGTATAGCTTTGAGGTCGAAATGGACATATTCTCTCTTGGATGGCCAGGGCCCGGGTCGGGCCTAACGAGCCCACAGCTTCCAAAGTGTGCAAAAAACAGAAAACAACAAAATTTCTGCAAAACAGATTTTATCACCTTCTAAATATTTTTAGCACTAGCAGAAAAAAGTCGGATATCGACGGCTTGTTCCGATAGTGATTTTTTCAGCATGTTCTTTAAAAAAAAATAAAAAGGCAAAAAATTTAAAAACAATTGGACGCAAGCGGGAATCAACCTTTTGTGCATTAATGCGTAAGTGTCGATTTGCACTGCGCCATAGAGTGCCAACTTTTTTGCACTCTTCTCGTGAAACGGACTTTAAATGAGCCATAATTTTTAGGTTACAATTGACATCAATCAAAATGAGCATACATTGTACGACCTAGATCTCTGGACTTATTTGGCTGGGCCTGACAATTATACACTGGGAAATGCTGATTATTTATATCCCGAATATAATTATCAAGTATACTGTTAGATTTCCAAATGTTCTATGTGGTGGCGTATTCTTATCAGTAGCCGACGCTCATTCCCTTGAGTTAAATAGTATCTGAAAACGTTGTATTATTCCATGAGCTCTAGTATCACACTAGAGCATCTGCTGCATTCCCCAGCCTCCTAGCTACATAACACCTCCTCTTCTACTTCTTTGAGCTTTCTTCTTTTGGATGTTGACTTCTTAGATTTCAAGTTTTTGATTTTCAGCTTCTTAGCTTGGCGTATAACACTTGAATCGGCTTGGCAGTACGCAATTCAATTCGTCTGCAACACATGCATTCTGATGTTCGTTGCCTGCATGGTCCCATTTTAATGATCTTCTTCCCATTCCGCTTAACGCATTCCTTTTTGCATGAATCATCCATTGATCGATCAGACGGCTTCTTCACGCGTCATCTGGATATCCCGGAATTAGTTCTAGTTCACTAGAACTTCTTAAGTTTAGCATGCCCTTTAGCATAGCGGTCGTCGCTCTTTATTCCTTCTTCTTCGAAGTTTAGCTTAGCGGTTGACTCTTTCTTCTTCGACTTTATGCTAGGTTTTTACGCTTGCTTGGGGTTTCTTGTAATGAGTTCTTCTTCGCGTAAAGTGCGTTTCGTTCCTGGTCGACCATGTTACATTTTCAATAGTTCTATGTGGTGACATATTCTAAGCATAGGCCGACGCTCAATCCCTTGGGTACCTGAAAAACGTCGTATTAGTTCATGAGCTCTAGTGTCGAATCATTAGAGCATTGACTGCAATCCCTAGTCTCCTAGCCACTACAAAATATAGCTTTAGTTGCATTTTTAAGCATAGCTAGGTTTAGAAAGAGAAAAGGAATGAGAATTTTTCGTAGGTGCCACCCAAACCTGAATCCTGGCATCGCTACAAATTTGGAGTAGAGAATCTATTTTACAAAAATGATTTTTAATAAAATGAACAACATTTTTAGGTAAAAACTAAAAGAGCAAAAAAATCCAAATCATATTTGAATATAAATAAAATCGAAAGCCCATTACATGAATTTATTGAAAACGTTTGCACAATGGCTATTAATTGTAGACAAGAAATTAAAAATATTCATAATCTATATTTTTAGCCCCGCCTCACAAGTGTGGAGATGGGTATTGCGAAGAAAGTATATGCACTGGTAAAAGAGCTGGGTGCTATTATTATGGTACTTGCATTCAAGGCCAGTGTATTTATTGGGGTAAAATTAAAAAAATGTTTCAATGATTCAAATTTCAGATATTTCTGTGAAAGAATGGAAAGATGCTAATACTATTTGCCATCAAGCTGGCGCTACATTGATTAATATTAAAAATAAAGAGTTTCAAGACGCACTTTATGGTAGGAAAATATGAAGAATCGACGCGGGAGGTCCGATTTGGACAACCGTTTGTCGCAAAAAACTGTTGGTTTGCTACTATCAGGGCTGTGTTTTAGTCAGGGGGCGAAAAAGTAGGTGGTACCACCCACCACCCTGGGTGATACTACCCAAGGTGAATGGGTGGTACCACCCTTTCGACCCCTTGTTCAGGTCATTTTAGCTGTTCCGTGTTCCGGTAATTAGACCTGTTCCGACACAGCCCTGACTATAATACCTCTTAAAAAGCTGTCCGGCAAAAATACAGGGTGTCTCAAAAAACCGGATTTTGTGATTGTTTACTAAACTTTTTTAAATTTAAAAAATTTTTTCCTAAAATAACCCTATGGAGTGGGGTCTATGCGAGGAAACAATTACGTGCATTGAAAAATCTTTAAAACATTCTCTTTGTTTTGAATCAGTCAACAATCCTCAAAAAATCGCAAAAATCCAATTTTTTGTTGATTCAATGAAACGTTTTCAAGATTTTTAATGCGCGCAATCGATTCATCGCATAGAAATCCCTAAGGGTTATTTTTGTAAAATTCGGTAAATTTGAGGATTTCCCAGGGCCTTAACTGCAAGGCACTACCCTTCTATTTCACCAAAAGCACAGTGGATTTCCGCAGGTCTTCGCGATCGGTCTCGTGGAGTAAACGTTACCAAGCTTCTGAATTCTTGTGACGCTGAATTAAACGGCCTAAAATAGGGAAGTAATCGCGAGTGCAAACCCGATAAAAATATCAAAACTGAAACTTTCTTTATTCAATTTATACCACAAAACAACCACAATATTGCACCAAAGTAAAACAGCAATAAATATGGCAGAAAATTGTCTTTGCTAATTTTATGCTTTCCTGACAATTTTCTGGACACAAAAAACCGCAATTACAATCGCCACAAACAAAGAATCAAGTTTCACACCCTCCCAAAACGACAGCGCCAAGGAAAAACCCTCTTTCTAATAATTTGAAAGAAAAAATAAGATATAGTTGAAATTTAATTAAAAGGGTTTTCGTTGTAATATACAAACAAGTTCAAAACATAAATAGATTATTCGAAATTGATCTTGTTGTGGCGCATTCTTACATTTTAGAAAAAAATTTTTTCAGAAAATTTGGTTGAAAATTTTCAAAAATTCGGTTTTTTGGGACACCCTGTAGTTAAAGGACCAGTCTACACTGCAGTTGATAATTATAGCACACCTCCAAAAATTGCGAGTTTACAACTTATTTGAAAGAAGCCGCTACTATTTAAAAAAAGTATTTTTGGCAAAATGACTCGATTCCTCGAAAATTTTTGATTTGTCTAGCTCCCCTTAACGTTCAGATACAAACTATATCTCTGCCAAGATATACTAAAAAGATTTAAAAAATTTTAGAATGGCTTGGAGGCATTGAATATTGGATAGGCTTAAATTCTCAACATTATTGTTCCGTTCCTAATTGGGTATGGGATGTACTAAATGGAACATTAACGGTAATTTTTCTAATTATTATGGTCGTGACTTGTCCGTGATTTTGTCCTTGTTGGAACTCAGAAGTTGGTTTACGGCCTTATCCCAGGTGATGCTGTCCGCCCGACAGGAGATATGGTACTCCAGGGCCACGGCCGACAGAACCTGTTATGGAACTCTTGTGATGATGTGGGCTTCGAGAGAACCAACGCCAAGTACCTCAAACTTGAACTTGTTTCTTTTTGTTCGTTGGTGACCCCAAAACTAATAAACAAATAAAGATGCTATTTTTTAGCTCAGCCAAACTAATTACACCAATTGGGCAAAGAATGAGCCTGGTCCGAATGGAGGCTGTTCATGTGTTGCAGACAGAAATTTTTCACTTAATGATCATGGATGGAGGCCCGCTAAATGTTCGAATGTTTACAAATATTTTGCTTGCATGAAACCCGCAAGTAATATTATAATAATTCATTTTTAAAGTTCTAGACCGCTTACAAGTAACATTATCAACTTGCTCTCCACAAGTTTGTTCTAACCAGTCTAAAAATGTTCCACATATATAGGGCCGTCACATTTCAGCAAAACAGATGGCGCCCTATAAAAAGTGTGCAAATTTTTTTCATCAAGAATTAGTGAGATTTAAAAATAAGCACATTAATTTACGGGATTCTATTCCTAAAGGACCACACTCAAAAAAACACGATAAGATTATATATTCGGAAAGTTCGTGAAAAATGGAGATTTTTTTGTTTAAAGACAATCTCTTAATAGTTTTATAGATAAATCGTTTGAAGTTTACAATTTTTGAAATCTATGTATTACAACGAAAACATGTCCACAGTGTAAATTAGTCTCTGAATCAATAAAAATTGTGTATTGATGCGAAATTCAAAAAAAAATTCGGATTTCATCGACTGATGAAAAATGCCAAAAATTTTTTGAATTTTCGCGCCACTACACACAAAATTTATTCAATCAGGGACAATTTACACTGTGATCATGTTTTCGTTGTAATACACAGATTTCAAAATCGCAAACTTCAAACGCAATTATCTCGAAAACTACAGTGATTCAGACGTTGCCGTAAAAACGAAAGATACACCATTTTTCATGAACTTGAACTTTTGAATATATAATTTTTTCATAGTGTTTTTCCGAGTGATATGGTCCTTTAAAAAGATTTTTTGTAGTTATAAATTCAAAGTCGTCAAAAATTCCAATATTTTTATTCTTTACGCTTAGAATTAGAATAGTTATATTTATGACAATTACAATATTGATAATTTATATATATTATCGGTTTATTTATAAAAGAAAAAAGCTTCAAAATGGGCAACCTAAGGTCGATAGTTATACTCCGTCTAATGTTGCTGAAATTACTTCATCAACCCAAAAGACATCATTTAGCTCGTCTTTTATAAGCCATGCGGTGTGTGAAGACAATGTTCTGACTAAATCTTCACAGGGAGATAAAATAATTAATTCGGTTGGATCAAGTGAAAATATACGAGGGTTTAATCTCGGATCATTACATTTAGAAGAAGAGGAAGGCGGTAATAATGCCATGACAATAGACTTAAATCAAATTGAGAATCTTGACATTCTTAAGTTTCCAGATAAAGAAGTAACTTATAGATTTAACATAAATGAATTATGTGAAAAATCTTGCATAGAAGGTAAAATTTTATGTTATCCGTCCGTTCGATCTGTCAATCCTGTCCGTCCTATCCGTTCCGCCAGTCCCGCCAGTCCTGTCAGTCCTATTAGTACTGTCCGCCCTGTCGATCGGACGGATAACATAAAATCCTGTCGGTCCCCTCCGTTATCTCCGTCCCGCACGTCCAGACCGTCCTGCTAGTCCTGTCCTTCCTGTCCGTCCTGTTAGCTCTATTCGTCCTGTCGATTCTGCCAGTCCTCTCGACCTATCTGTCCCGACCATCCCGTTCTTCTTGACCGTTATATCCTTCCTGCCAGTCCTGTCCATCCTGCCAATCCTACCCATCCTTGCATTCCCGTCCATCCTTTCGCCTGTCCTGTCGATCCGGCTAGTCATCTCAAATCTTTCTTCTTGAGCGTCCCGTCCGTCGTGACCATCGTGATTGTCTTACCGTCCTAACCCTTCTAAACGTTCTGACCGTAAAGACCGTCCTGATCATCTTAAACATCCGATCGTCCTAACCATCCTGACTGTATTGAACATCCTGATTATTCTTGATCATATGAATATCCTGACCATCCGTCTATCCTCCAATAACATTTAGTTAATAATAATATTTTTCAGTAAATTCAAGACATCTAGTCGAAAAATGCAAACACAGGCCTTCTGGGAAAATTATGGTTGTAAAACACCTTAATATTCCCAGAAGCCAGTATGAAGATGAAATAACATGTATTCGCTTTACAAGACTATTACGAGAAATCAATAATTTCCGCAAGCTTTGGCAACACCCCAACATTGTCGATCTCTATGGAATCTGTATTAACGAAGGTCAAGCATTGATTTGTATGGAGCTAATGGATTTATCATTGAAGCACTTGTATATTAATGTTCATAAAGCTAAGGATATCTTAGCAGAAGTATTAGTTGGTTATGTAGCTGTAAAGATGGTCGATGCAATGAAATTTTGTAAAACGAGTGGAATTATTCATCGTGATATTAAGCCTAGCAATATCTTGGTTAACTATAGGTAAGGACAATTTTTCTCTATTCGGCCTTCAGCTTGTTAACTAGAAATAAATATATAATTTCGTCTGATCGGCCTATCTATCTATCCATACATGGGCAAGGGGGGGGGGGGTACTGTACCCCCTAATTCGTCGTATCGGGGGAAAAATTAATGGACCAATTCGTATTTGGGAAGTCGCCCAGACTGAATTCGTATACCTTTGGGACCAATTCGTATTTTGGAGCCCAGTATCCCCTGCTTGCCCATGTATGATTATCACTGTTGTCTATTCTCAGAGTTTTATAAATAAATTTTTAAAAAATTTTTTAATGAGTTCTAAAAAAGTTAGATACGATGCTAATTTTTTACTTTTTTATCGCGAACTAGTGTTAATACTGTTCCTGGAACAGATCAGGTTACTATGTTCTGTTCTTGGAATAGAACAGTTTCCAATTTTTGAAGCTGTTCTACAGTTTAAACTGTTCCAAGAACAGTTCCAGAACAGAATTAACACTGTCGCAAGCTTCTCACATTTCGACTAAAAAGATTCTTTTTCTTTTCCTATTTCAAAACAATGATCCTAAAAGTATGAAAAACATGCTGTTAAAACTATTAACAACATGCTCATTATTTCTAAAAAATACACAATTTTCTGAAATTATTGTCAAAAAGAGGTCAAAAACACCGAAAAGGTAGACTAATTATTCCTGCTAGTAAAGAGTCCCGTGAATAGGATGTCTTATGGCCTAGATTTTGTGTAGTAACAGGCAATTACTAAATGTAGTAGCGGTAGTAGCGGTAGTAGCGACAAAAAAAATACAATCTTTTTTTTCAGGGAAGGCTCAGATCAAAAAAGTAAGACTTAGAAACGATTCTCCATACCCGATTTGATTTATAAAAAATCAAAAATTACGGTCCAAAAATTTACCCCCGAGTTTTTATGTAACCCCGAAATATTGAACATGTTCATAATATTTCGGGGTTACATAAAAACTCGGGGTAAATTTTTGGACCGTAATTTTTGATTTTTTATAAATCAAATCGGGTATGGAGAATCGTTTCTAAGTCTTACT
>OZJO01006770.1:0-12743 GCA_900406225.1 Acrobeloides nanus
TCTCACTCTTTGGTTTTTGAAAATGGAGCGTAAAAAATCTTTTAATATATACATGTTTGAAAAAAATTTATAATATTTCGGAAATTTTTTTTGTCACAGTGACATAAGGGTGGGTGGGTCCTTGAAAATTTTGTGACATTTTGTGACCGGGGGTGGGTGGAGCCTGAAAAATGTTAATGTCACGCGGACATACTTTCTGGACGTTCCCTTATGACATTTTATGAATTTCTGATTCAGAGAAGAAATGAGCCCGAGATTTCATTGTGATACTCAGTGCCGTTATTATGGGAGGAGGAGCAGAAACTTTCCCCAAACGTGAAGATATTTTAATTTTCGGAGTGAAAAAATAAAAATTTTTTTTTTTATTTCATGAAAAATTTTTTTTTCTAAAATATCATTTTTAGGGGTAATTTTATGCGGGGAATCGATTGCGGACATTCCCAAAAATTGAAAACGCTTCCCTGACCCTGATTCAGGAAAAAATTGGGTTTTTGTAGCGAAAATCAAACATTTTCGGATTTTCATGATAAAATCTTCGATTCTTAGGTTTTTCTAGGCGGGGAATCGATTGCGCGCACTCCCGAACCGTGAAAACGCTTCCTTGACCCTGATTTCTGATAGAGTGTTGAAGCGAAATGAAAAAATTCGGATTTAGACCGGATATCCGACTACCNCTTAGGTTTTTCTAGGCGGGGAATCGATTGCGCGCACTCCCGAACCGTGAAAACGCTTCCTTGACCCTGATTTCTGAGAATGTTTAATTTTCGCTTCAATACACCGATTCCTTCCCTGAATCAGGGCCAAGGGAGCGTTTTAATGATTCGGGGATGCGCGCAATCGATTCCCCTCCTAGAAAAACCTAAGAATCGACAGTTTTCTCATAAAAATCCGAAAATGTTTGATTTTCGCTTCAAAAATCCAATTTTTTCCCTGAATCAGGGTCAGGAAAGCGTTTTCAATTTTTGGGAATGTGCGCAATCGATTCTTCGCATAAAATTACCCCTAAAAATGATCATTTTAGAAAAAAATTTTCCATGAAATAGTCCCTAATTTATACCCCCCCCCCCCCTTTAAGACTAAAATCAGAACAGCAAGTCGGAACAATAGGTCGAATTAGGAACAACAAGTCGGAACAACCGGTATACATTTCCACCGGTTGTTCCGACTTGTTGTTCCTATACTACCAAAAAGGCCTATGGCTTGAGGCATAAAAGGCCTTAGCCTTGGCGAAGACTAAGGCCAAGGCCTTAGCCTTAGTAGGAATAACCTGTCGATCGGTTGTCGACCTGTTGTTCCTCTATAATTTTGTTTATTAACACTATAAAAAATCGGTAGGATCAACCAGTCGCTCAGAAGAACAACCGACCGGTCATAAGAACATACAGCCGACCTGTTGTTCCTACCCGTTTTTCCCAACCTGTTG
Organism: Acrobeloides nanus; assembly: GCA_900406225.1. Lineage (NCBI taxonomy): Eukaryota > Metazoa > Nematoda > Chromadorea > Rhabditida > Cephalobidae > Acrobeloides > Acrobeloides nanus. The sequence goes on from OZJO01006770.1 coordinate 1,424, forward strand.
TTCTTCTAAAAATTATTTTTGCCAGAAGAACAACAGGTCGGAATAATATGTCATTTTAGGAACAAACGGTCTAAGCGAAAAGAACAACCGGTCGGAGAAAAAGAACAACTAGTCGGAATAACCAGTCGAAAGAACAAGTGGTCAAAGAACAACACGACAAAAGGACAAGTGTCATTTTACCATTGGTAGTGTGACAAATTTGCAGTTTATAGGGTGCTCGAATCCCAGACTGAAAATAAAGTTGTCCAAATTCCATGAAAATTTTTTTTTCTTTGTTAAAACCTAACTTACTATACAGCTTTAGCAATTATTTACTGGCTAAAAAATGAAAGTAATGTGTTTTAGAGACCAAAATAGAGAAACAATTTTTATGGGATTTGGTCAACTTTAATTTTGGATTGATTGAGCCCTCGACCTATACACTGCAAAGTTGTCACACTACCACTTGGCCATGGAATCCTATGGCCGATATGTATAATATGGATCTAGACTTACTCGTCTTGATGATCTGAATCGAGTGGCGTAACCGTTTTTAAAATATCGTTCAAGATCTTTTTCTCCATTTTGGTCCACTGTAAAACTCCCTCCCCTCCCAAATTTGGCACCGGTGATACTGATAAGAATACCCTTATTTTTAACGAACATTGGAAAGCTGAGTACAAATAAAGGTTTTTCTAGTTTAGGCTCACCGTATTCAAACTCCACTCGGTCCAAAACAGTAATCCATGGATCCAGTCAACAGCTAAACCAATTGGATATAAATTGTTATGTTCAACAAGAACAGCGTGATTGCCATTGTCATCACAAGCAATCATTTTTGGAAATTGTAAATTTTTAGTCAAGTTACACATGTAAATCTTCTCTTTATAAACATCTGACCAGATTATTGTCTTAAAATAATTTAATTTTTTTAAACCTTTTTAACTTAAAGGGAAGGATGCACTGGTGATCGAAAAAATTTTTAAACATGAGCCTATAGGGCAATTTTATGCTAGGAATCGATTGCGAGCATTCCCGAAGCGTGAAAATGCTTCCCTGATCTTGATTTAGGAAAAAATTAGGTTTTTGAAGCAAAAATGGTTATTTTCCGCATTTTCAAAAACCCAATTTTTCTCTATTCAGGATCAGAAAGCATTTTCAGGGTTTGGGAATGCGAACAATCGTTTCCCGCATAGAATTACCCCTATAAGGGTCATTTTTAGATAAAATTTTTGGTCCAAATTCGAGTGAAAAATCATAAAAATTTCAATTTTTTAACCACCCTGTTATAGACAGACCCTTAGCTATGGGGGCCAACAAGGGCACATATCCTAAACCCGAAATTTCCAAAGAAAAGGCCTCAAGGTGGCATAACTTCTCTCTGTCTGTATCGATAGCCAGCAATTTTCGACCGTGCTCGGAAGCAAGAATGATTCCTACTGTATTTAGGCGCGATATTTTTAGTCGGAACGTCTGAACTTTAGACATAACCTACCGAACCCTTAAACCAATAATCCATAGATTTAGCATTCTTAAGATAGTCGATTAATTCCAACTTTCGGTTTGCAGACAGATCATATTGATAAATAGCATTTTCGGTCGATAGCAAGAGAATTAGGTCTTCTCCCTTAGCAGTGGTCATAACTAATTCTTCTTTGGGACAACTAATTGTCATCATTTCACAAGAAGAGTCGTTGAATTCTGGACCACAATGAGTATCTTTCAGCGAAAAATCGGTATAGGTGCAATTGACCTGAAATGAGGATAATAATACAGGGTGGCGCAAAAAAAAACTACACTTTTGCGATTTTTCGAATTTTTTCATGAAAACAACTTTCTAGGGTAATTTTTATGCGAGAAATCGATTGCACGCATCAGAAAAATATTTTGACCTTTGATATTTTGATTTTTTCAATTTTTAAATTCGAAAAATCGTAAAAGTGCGGTTTTTGTATATATCATAACTTTTTTAAGTGGCTGAATCGTCAGGCGCCGGCATTGTTAAGTGGGGAGTGGGTTCGACCGCACCCATGTATTCACGCAGCAGGGCCCGGGTTCGATCCCGGGTCCCCGGACGCTTAGAGGTTATCATCGTGTGACTAAGGGCAAGGTTCATCACTTCATGGCTTAGGGTCCGTGTTGTTCCTCCCTCTAGGGCTCTTAGTCACCAATGGGTAATCTCGTACTTGGGTAGGCCATCAGAAAGACTGGTTCAAGTTTTTGCATTTTTTTGTTCTTTGAAATTTTGATTTTTTTTTCAATTTTTTACGGGGGTACCCCCTATTTTATTTTACACCGATTTCTTCCCTGAATCAGGGTCATGGAAGCATTTTCAAGGTTCGGGAATGCGCGCAATCGATTCCCCGCCTAGAAAAACCTAAGAATCGACGATTTTCTCATAAAAATCCGAAAATGCTTGATTTTCGCTTCAATACACGACCTCCATTCCCTGAATCAGGGTCAAAGAAGCGTTTTCACATTTTGGGAGTGCGCACAATCGATTTCCCGTATAAAAATTACCCTAGAAAGTTGTTTTCATGAAAAAGTTCGAAAAATCGCAAAAGTGTAGTTTTTTTTGCGCCACCCTGTATAGTTTTGTTTGACTTTGTATGAAAAAGATGATTGGAGTAGTGTATGGCAACTTTTTCCCGAGTGGACTAGTCCTTTAAAAAATTATTTTTGGGGTTGTTTTTTGGGATGGGGGGGGGGACTTTTAATTTCGACGTTCTTAATGTTTCCTTTGTCCAAGGAGATTTAATTTTGGAGTAGGGTCGGATAATGCCTTTTCTAATTACCGTATTTTCTCTAATATAAGAATCCCCGAGGGGATTTATAACGCCAAAAAAATATAAAAAATCCAAAATAACATTTTTTCCTTTGAGGAGTTGAAAAAATCCAAGTCTTATTTTAGAGAAAATACTATAAGTATCTCAAAAGTTCTGGCAGATTTTTTTAAACCATACTTACAGTTCNTTGAGGAGTTGAAAAAATCCAAGTCTTATTTTAGAGAAAATACTATAAGTATCTCAAAAGTTCTGGCAGATTTTTTTAAACCATACTTACAGTTCCTCCTATGTTTGTAACACACTTGATTTGACTGCGGGATTTCTCCAAATTTGAATTATTTACATGGCACCCACTCAAATAATTAGCACATTCAATTAGATCTCCTTGCATGCCATATGATATACCAAGATTCGGATGTGTACGATTAGCATCCCCACTAATGTGACATGAGATGGTGATATCCTCATCTAAAATTTGAGGAAATGACGCATGAAAGGCTACGTTAAGTTTAACATGCCTGAAAATCAGAATAATATGACTACATATGTTTTGATAAAGGCCTGAACGCCCTCAACGGGGTTGGACAATTCATCAATCTCTACTTTCGACAAACGGGACTGTCAAAAGACCAGAAAATTAGTCAAAGACCAGAAAATTATTGGCTAATTCTTTGGTTGGTCAATAGCTGTATTTTGGTCTCTGCATCAAACTTTTACTGTAGATTCATAATCGGATTCAGAATCCATATTCAGAATCCGGATTCAGAATCCAAAGTCAGATTCCAGATTCATAGTCGGATTCAGAATCCATATTCAGAATCCGAATTCAGAATCTGAAGTCAGAATCCGGATTCTGAATCCGAATTCAGAATCTGAATTCAAAATCTAGATTCATAATCGGATTCAGAATCCATATTCAGAATCTGTATTCAGAATCCGATGTCAGAATCCGATTTAGAATCCATAGTCATAATCCAAATTCATAATCGGATTCAGAATCCGAAGTCAGAATCCATATTCAGAATCCATATTCATATTCCGAACTCAGAATCCGAAGTCAGAATCCATATTCAGAATCCGAACTAAGAATTTAGATTCAGAATCCAGATTCCGAAGTCAGAATCGGATTCAAAATCCGTATTCAGAATCCAAAGTCAGAAACCGAATTCAGAATAACCCCTGTAATTTCGAAGTTAACCTAACCCCTGAAACTTCGGGGGTTAACCCCCGAAATTTCAGGGGTTAATCCCCGAAATCTCGGGGGTTAAGCAAAATTTGAGGGGTTAATCCTCTTCGTTTCGGGGGTTAAGCCCCCTTCATTTCAGAGGTTAATTCAGAACCAAAAAGCAGGGGTTATTCCTTTTGATCACGTTTTGGGGTTAACAACTCTTAACCCCTGCATTTTCGGGGGATAACCCCTGCAGTTATGGCAAATGGACTAGTTTTGCCAGATTTTTATGCTGCATAATTTTTTCTTGACTTTTTGCGTCAACAAATTTCGCCATACATTTTTCGCGGGACATTTTTCGCCGGAGTTTTTTCCCCGACATTTTTCGCCGGATACTTTTTCGCCGGACATTTTTCGCCGGACATTTTTTCCCGACATTTTTCGCCGGATTTTTCCCCCCGATATTTTTCGCCGGACATAAGAGTCCTTCTTATGTTTTACCCGAAATTTTTGAAAAAAAAAACAAAATTCTTAATGGCCCCCATTATGATTTTTCACCAAAATTGTCCAAATTTTCCCATTTTTTCAACAAAAATGTTAAAAATAAGCATTTTTTTTACAAAAAAATCATTTTCTGAGCATTTTTCAACTTGAAAACAAGCATTTTTTAAAAAAATTTTAGCCTGCGGCACTGGTTTTTGTCTTGCAAGCAAAATTAAATCGACTCAAGTGGGATTCGAACCCAAGACCCTTAGACTCGAATCTTCGAGTACTACCACTGAGAAAACCGGAAGTCGGATCACGGAACCGGAGATCGAAAGTAAAAACTTCCGACTTACGGTTCCGATTTAGAACATTTGCACTAAATTGGAACCGAAAGCTTGGGGTTTTGACCCATGGCCGAGTGGCTAATGTACTCGGCCTTCATAGAGCACGGGTTCGATCCTGCGTCCAAAATTTATTTTTTATTTTGTTGGCAAAATTCATGGAAATTTGTGCATATTCATATTTTTATGAGGGGGACATGATGGCGTAATTATTTTTCCATGAAAACTTTTGAAAAAATTGGAAAAATAGAAAAATCTTAAGAAATCTAAAATTGCGATTTTTCCAAATTTTCCAAGAGTGTGAGTGAAGGCCGAGCACGTTAGCCAATCGGCCATGGGTAAACTTCAAAGCCCCATGATATAGTACCCGTTTTGAAGCGCTCGGCGAGTTAAGTCGATTAACGAAACTTTTTTAAAATTTGATCCTTGCTTGCATCTTTTCGGCATTTTGGTGCGCCGTGTCTCCCCATCGCTAAATCAAACTCTATACCCCCCCCCTAATTTGATCGCATGATATCTGGATGACTAAAAAGTATAGACAATCACTTTCCCAGAAAATATCATCTAAGAGGCCAAAAATCGATTTTTTCAATAAAAACTCCTGCTTTTCATAGAAATTCGCATAAAAATGGCCATAACTTTTTTCTGTATAGGAAAAATAAATAATTCCGATTAAACCGACATATTTTATTTTAAAAGAAATATCAAAACAGAATGGACAGCTTTAAGGTAGCGCAAAAAATTGAATTGTTTGACCAAAATTTTTTGAAATATTCGAAGAAAAAATTTTTTACGTTGTTTTAAAAAAAGCGACACATTTTCGTGATTCAATTTTTTTGTCAAAATCAAAAAACATGTCGGCCTCTATCTAATTTTTAGAACATTATGAAAAATAATTTTTCTTGCATACCTGATACTTCTTCCTTCTTATCCAATTCTTTTTCTATCTTACTCAATTTTTTATACTAACAAGAGACACATACAAGTTGATGGTCGAGTTTTCAAAAAAGGCTGGTATATATTTGAAGAGCATCAAAAATTAGTAACTTATGCGCTGGAATTAGCTGCGGAACCCCCGCCGATTTTGAGCAAATCCATGATTAAAATTTATTATTTTATACGATTCGATGATAACTGATTTCAAATGTTCAAATATGAGCTCTTGTGGTTCGGTGGCTAAACTCTCGCCTAGCAAGCATTTTGGTCAAGAGTTCGACTCTGCCAGGTGTCACAATTTTTTTGCATTTTTCAAAATTTTATTCTATTTTTACTTTTTGTTATAGTCTGTTTCAAATAGAAACTTCCCGACCCCAGTTATGAGAGATTTCATCCGATCTGGCAAGTTAAGCAACGTTGGGCCCGCGAGTTCGATCCCGCTCGGAGCCAATTCTTTTTGCTTTGTCCAAAAACGGATAAAAAATTTTGCCTAGGGGTAATTTTATGCGGAGAATCGACTGCGCGCATTCCCAAAGCGTGAAAATGCTTCCCTGATCCTGATTCAGGGAAGAAATGTGTGCATTGAAGCGAAAATGTAAATTATTCGAATTTTAGTCGGAAAACCGGCTGTCTAGGAGTAATTTTATGCGGAGAATCGATTGTGCGAAGCGTGAAAACGCTTCCCTGATCCTGGTTCAGGGAATCTGCATCTAGATGTATAGGAAAATTGCCAGATCGGACAAAATTGCTCCATGGACCAAAAATCGATCCATGGAGTCCCCCTATGGTTTTAAGCGCACACTCCACTTTGTTAACGATTTTTACATTTTTTGCTCACTGACTTTTGAAATGGGACATGGTCAGGGGTGTTGGACATAAACTCTACTTTATTTTTATATGCGGCTCAACGCCTACATTAACAGAAAATTTCGAGCTATAGCTTAAAAAGTGATTTTTTGAGGGGGTCAAATAGACCATTCAATTTGGATTGAGTCGTTAAATTTTTTAAACAGGAGTACCCAAAATCGAATTTCAACGGTTTCTCCTGTTATAAACACGTTTTCTGTACATGGTTCAATTGCTAACGGTAAAGTGAATTGGGTTCTATTGCACATTAGCCGTCCAATCGATTTTGTACCGTCTAATTTACGTTTAACCGTCCAATCAAAATTTTTACCATCCAATCAATTTTTAACCGTCCAAACAAATTTTTAATAGATTTACCGTCCTATCAATTAACTCAAAAACACATGTGATCAATTTAAATGCGTTCGAAACGACCAGAAAACACGATTTAAGCGTATAAAACGTAACCAATTTGTTTTTGGATCACTTTGAGGGGTCCAAAATACCCTATTTGAGAGTTTTTAACAGTTTAGTATCTTTAAGGCTGCGCCTGGGGCCCTAATGTCACAATAGGATAACCCCCTCCCCCGGGCTGCGCCGGGGGATGCCCACCCTTTTGACCTGCAGCATTGTGTTCATTTGTTAGTTCTTATTTAGATAAATTTAACCATTTCATACCAGCACCAATAAAAACAAAATAAACAATAACACATTTGGCGTGCTATAAATATATTGTTTGGACGGTTAAAAAATTAATTGAACGGTAAAAAATTTGATTGAACGGTTAAAAACTCTATTGGACGGCTAATGTGCAATAGAACCGTGAATTGTTCTAAAAAATCGATTTTCTGTTGAAAGTTTTACGCCTCTTTTAATTTGCTTTACCCACCTTTTTACAGTGTCAGGCAAAAAAGTTGCATCTTGATTTTTTTAAATTACCTGATTGTTTCATAAAAATTACAATAGTCACAATAATACTAATTAGAAACAAAATAAGAAAAATGACCATTAAAATTTTCCTCATTTGTGACTTTAATTTTACCCAAATAGATCTAGAATTGTTTGATGAATAGCTATCACATTTCAACTCTCTAAATTATCATTTTTTAAATATTTTTTTTCTTAAAGGACCATGGCGAGATTTTTTCGACCTCCGAAAATCATTTTGCAGAGCATAATTTTCAGACCATTTTTTGTTTTTACATTACCCCTTGAAAATTTTTCATTGCAGATATTGAGTTTGAATTTGGATCATATTTTCGTATTAATAACGAATTTTATCCAAGTTTCGTCTCGATACACGAACCATCGACAAGAATGGGATGGAACGATCGTTCAAACAACACATGAACGGGATGACCAAGAACGGGACGACAATTATGTTTGTAATTCCCTTCATCGTCACGTTTTTGTTCGTCCCGTTACTGTGTATGCCAACCAAATGCTCGAAAAGATAGGTTTTTTAACACGTACATACCGGAATATGATTTTGGTAGCAAATGAAAATACGATATCAAATGCACTATCTTGGCTGAAAGCCAGTCGATAAAAGTTCGTTTTGGTCTTGAACGGGCCCGATCTTTGTGTAAACTTCATGAAAATTCGACCATTTTTTGTAACGACCATAACTCCTAGTAGGAATTGAATTGAGAGCTCGTTCACCACTCATGTGAAAGCTGGTGATCTGCCATACAATTTTTATATAAACACCTATAGCAAGCAAGTCTTCGCTTCAATAAAAAGTTAACTGCAGGTATATGTAAAATCCTCTGATTTTTTGCATGTATTGTCACAACGTGGACTTTTTGACCCTGTTGCGCAAATTTTCAGCCAAAGATTTTTATCCCGTTTTGTAGCCCCGATTTCCAGGAAAATTTTGGTATGTTGGTTTGATATGTTAGAACAGGAGTTTTTTGAGTTAGCGCTAATTTATTCATGAAAAACGATCGTTCAAACAGCACATGAACGGGATGACCAAAAACGGGAAGACAATTATGCTTGTAATTTCCTTCATCGTCCTGTTCTTGTCGTCTGTTTTTGTGTCACGCTCTTGTTCGTCCCGTCGATTTGTCCCGTTATTGTGTATGCCAACCAAATGCTCGAAAAGATAGATATTAAAAACAATGATTTTGCTAATAGGAAAATTTTTTCAAGGGATTGTGTAAAACAAAAAATGCTTAGAAAATTGTGTACTACAAACTGGAATCATTTTTTGAGTCGAAAAATTTTTGCCATAGTCCTTTAACTTACTTGTTTTGATCATACTTTAAAAGAGGTCTTTCAGGATTTAGATGAAGCTAAAAGCCAACAATTTTTTATAATAAAAAAAGAGATAAACTAACGTCATCTTTAGATATTGCAGGAAAATTTTGATTTGATTTGATAGCATTAGTAAAAGAAGTTTCCATTATAAAAACAGTACGTTATCATTTACAGCAGATCAAAGTGCACAAAAAGTGGTGAAAACCTCAAAAAGTGATAAAACGTGCTGTATTTAGTTTAAGAACACTTTTTAAAGCTATTTATGCAATATTAAAACAAGAAACATTCTTTTTAAGATACACTTTCTCAAGAAGTCAAAGTTCTCAGGCGACAAAGTTTAAAGGTTCTCGCCCGTCCTCGACCTGAAATGTTTTTTTATATACTCGGTGAGTAAATGCAAACGCCGTTGGAATTAGCTCCGTAGCCTTCGTGGTTCCGGAGATACGCATATGGGCCATTTGGCCATATTTCCATTTTCTACCCAAAAGTTTTAATGGACAAAGTGTATCTTAATTAAATCCGATTTTTACGATCAAAGTGTCGTTAGAAAGCTGGTGATCTGCGCTACATAATGGTATATTAACTTTCCCCCAAACAACATATTTTTGCTGAAAAAATTGCGTTTTTCTCAAAAAACTCCCTAAAATCAAACCCCCAAAAATGCCTTTTAAGGCACTAAAACCTATCATAAAAGCTCGGCTGGGCTTAGATTCACCTATATAAAGTTGCAACAATATCTATACTATTATCTTATGGTCAAATCAATTAGATCAGAGATCGCCTAAAAATGTCTCCATGTCTCCAACTGAAGGAGGTCAAAAATTGAAAATTTCTTAAATTGGCGAAATTTGCCATAATTTATATATATTCGGAAAATTCATGACAAATGGAGCATTTTTTGTTTTTACAGTAAATTCTGAATTGCTACCGTTGTCGAGATAATCGCGTTTGAAGTTGGTGATTTTTTGGAATTGGTTTAGAATTTGAATTTCCCACCAATCCCTGATTTTCAATTTTGGCGGGAATTCAAATTCTAAACCAATTCCAAAAAATCACCAACTTCAAACGCGATTATCTCGACAACGGTAACGATTCAGAATTTTGTTTGGGGGAAAGTTAATATACCATTATGTAGCGCAGATCATCACCAGCTTTCCAACGAGGCCCTATCTCCGAAAAAATTTTTTTTCTCCAAATTGGCTGATTTTTGGTACTCGGGAGTTTTCGGGCACGAGAAATCGATTGGCGCAAGTCCCAAGTTCGAAAAAATTTATGTGACCTCCTATAGGGGAGTACCCCATGTTAATAAAATCAATTTTTTCAACTTTTTTATTTTGGCTCCAAATTGCCTGATTTTTGGTACTCGGGGGTTTTCGGGCACGAGAAATCGATTGGCGCAAGTCCCGAGTTCCGAAAAATTTTCATGATCCCCTAAATTTTTTTTTATTGATTTTCAAAAATTCGAATTTTTTCTCAAAAAATTAGGGGCTCATGAAAAATTAAAGTAGTATTTGTTATAAATTTGATGAATAAATGATTTTTAAAAAACCACCCCTGATCGTGTAAACACCCACTAGAAAAATTTTTTTAAATCATTTTTACGTATTCGGAAAGTAGAGCTCAAATAACGATAATTCCCGAAATTCGAATAAAAAAATATCTAAATATACGATATCTTCCCGTTACTATATACCTTTTTCATAAAATAAACATTGTAGCAATTTATTATAGCTAAATGAAACGAACCAGGGTCCGAAAAAGGGGCCGATGCCCCGTGGCTTCGGCCCCGTCTAAGGGGCCGGCCCCAGGGCCCCTCCCAGTTCGGGGCCGACGAGGGCTTTTGGGGCCCACGGGGGTTTCGAGGGCCGGTGGGGTCGATACAAAAATCGATTTTTCCGCAAAAATTCAAAAAAAGTTGTGTCTTACAAGGAAAACATGTACAATTTTTTCAAATTTCAAACGCAATTACCTCGAAAACTACAACGATTCAGAACATGCCGTAAAAATAAAAAATGCTTCATTTTTCATGGACTTTCCGAATATCAACAAAAATTGGCAACTTTTTTCTACTAGACTGGTCATTTAAATAAATAAAATGAATATTACTATCGCTTAAAAAGAGATGTCTTCAAAATTTTTAGGGGGAAAATATTTTTTGCACGCAAATTTTTTTGTCACGCATGCTTTTTTTGCTTGCAATAAACATAAAAATTTTCTAACAGATTCTTTTCACCAATATGATTTACTACAAAGTTGTTCTGCGTGATCCCATGAACAACTTTGTAGAACATCAATTTTTGTGAAACAATTTCTATTATGAAGAAAATCCTTATTTATTGTGTACAAAAAAGCATGCGTGAAGAAATATTATTTTGCGTACAAAATGCCATTTTTCAACGGTGATGAGATGATGGTGGGGCCCCTATTTCGTCTGTGCATCAGGAATCGGAGTCAAGTCCCAAAATTCGGACTATCAAGTCCCAAAAGGACAAAATAGTCCCAAATTTTTTTTTCAA
>OZJO01006775.1:0-26663 GCA_900406225.1 Acrobeloides nanus
TAAGGTGATTTTTGAAGAAAAAAATTTTGAAAATTTTTCCTAAAAACGGTTTTTTAAAAGTACGGTTTTTTGCTCACCCTGTATTTGACACTTTGAGAATGGTTTCGAATAATCCGTTATAAATCATCTTAGAGCATATATTTTTGTTTACTTATTCCGTGTATTTGTTAGCAAAATGGCACCACCACCTTTGGATGAAAAGAAAATTATTCTCTTTTTTAATAAGGAGTTCAACTATGATGTTGGTCCGATTTTTCAACCTACTCAAAAGGTATTTTTGTGTTAGGAATTACAACGTTAAATTAAAATGATTTTATCAGTTCTGTCTTGAGAATGGGTTTTGTTTCTTTAAGCCAGAATCTATTGATTTCAATGGCGTAGCCAAAAGAGGGGCAAGGGAAGGGCAATCGAACCAATCATGAGAAAATCATAAGGGTATCTCTTAATTTTGGATAACTCCTCTACTGATCCAAGATCGCCCCGACCGTTCTGACATGCCTGGCTACGCCACTGATTGATTTTAAAATAACGTGAAAATTTTTTTTGTGACTTCAAAACCACATGTTCCTCCATTAAACCCACACAATTTGGCACTATAACTTTCGCCACGTTTCTTGTTCACCACAACAACTTTTGCCACGTTGCTAAAAAACTATAACTTTCACCACATCAACTTTCGTATCAGTATACATATTTATTGCAAATCAAGCAACTCAATTAGTCTAAAATTAGATATTTATTGACACTAAAGTGGCAAAAGTTAGCATGACGAGATTCGTGACAAAAGTTATAGTGCCCACAATTTTAAGAAAATCACTCACTATCAAAAAAATCTATAGTGAGGAGGCTCACGAAAATTATTTCTACCAATTTTGAATGAAACTTCTAAATAGTGATGTTCATTTATCATTTTAAACATCTCTATTTCTAAATTCCACCTTTTTCAGCCGGATGTTTATTGGGTGGCTTACAATATGTATAAATTTATATGCCAGTCTGTGTTCCAGTTGAACGAGAATTTTTTCGCTACTGATCCTGAAGAAATAACTGCTGGTGCTTTACCAATGCTTCGCGTGGCTACTGCTTTGTACGTTGAAATTATGAGGGTTTTCGGATTTTAATTTAAAAATTGTAGGAATTCACTTCTCAACGATTTACAAGGAGATCCTGCCAATTCAGTGGATTTTTCTGTGACGGATATTATTATGCCGAATGCCAAGAAGACGAAGATTTTTCTTTCTTGGTTGATTCCATACTATGAAGTTATTCGTGAGCGAAAAGACTATGTGGAAGATCTTTTTAATGAAATAGTACGTGATGCGAAATGAATGAATGTTTTTATAGAAATTAATGGTGCTCAAAGTTACAGGTTGAGCCAAAAAACCGTACTTTTGCGTTTTTTTGGCGAAAATTTCTTTTCAAAAATCGCATGAAAATATCCCTTATAGATGATTTTTGAAAAAAGTTGAAAATTTTTCACCAAAAAACGCAAAAGTACGGTTTTTTTTTGCTCACTCTGTAGTATCTTTTCGCACCTGTTGGTGTCTCTTTTCCTAGAGATTGAGGCCGGTGAAAAATCTTGTCATTTTAGGACCAGCGCAGAATAGACTTGCAAAAAGATGAATTTGAAGTCAGCATGATGGAGAAACAGGTCGAGAATAAGCGAAGACTCATCGAACAAATGAAGCGCCAAAAGAACGAAGTAGGCCATGGGAGTTGATAAATTTAGAGACAACTTGCAATTTTTTAGATGTTCGAAAAAGCCGGTCGCCTCGAAGAAGAAATACACCACAAGAAAGCTCAGATCGCTGAAATGAAAGGAGTTCATGCCAAACAAGAAGAACAGTTGAAGTCTTTCGTCGAATTATTGGTATGGGTGATTTCTATTGAAGTCATTGGGAAAAAATTATTGGTGCTTAAAAATTGTTTAATTGTGATCAGCGTCGTAATTGTTGTCCAGAAAGGAAGGGGGGAAATTTTCAACCTTAGAGCCGAAATTTCCCATTTTTTCACCCAAAATTTTCGAAAATTCCCATTTGTGTTCCAAAAAACTACCAAAAAGAAACAATTTTTTCGTGAAAATTTTTCAATTTTTTTCTTCCAAAATGACTCTGAGGTACTTTTATGCGAGAAATCGATTGCGCGCATCGAAAAAACCTTGAAAACGCCTTCCAAACCATAAAATATAAGATTATTTTCGGTAGGAATTTCTACTCGAAAATATGAAAATTGGGATGGTTCATGGTATGTTAGGCGTTTTCAAGGGTTTTCGATGCACGCAATCGATTTCTCGCATAAAAATACCCCTGGGTCATTTTGGAAGAAAAATTCTTTTGAAAAATTTTCGCCACAAAATAACTAAATGGCGGTTTTTTGGAACATCCTGTATTTTTTTTATCGTTTATTAAATTTCTATTCTGTAGAAACAAGAGCACGCCACGTTAAAAGCTGAAAAAGAAGAAAACAGCAACTTGGAGAAGAACATTGTCCAATCGCCGGAGCGCTTGCTGAAAGAAATCGAGACTTTGAAAGAGGCAATTGATGAAGTTTCTGGAAAACTCGTCGAAACTGAGTATGCTCATACAGATTTTATTTTTATGCGAATTCCATTTTTCAGGAAATCAATCCGCGATATGCAGCGCCGAAAGTCCGAACTGGCTCATTTGATGGAAAATTGCACGGCTTTGTTGGAGGAATTGGCTAGAAAATGCGAAAGCAAGTGGGAACACTTCAAGTGAGAGCGTAGATGATATTTTTCTCTAAAAATCCATGTCTTTCAGTAAAGAATTGCACAAAGGAAATACGGATTTGAATGAGTTGGAAGAGATGAACGGAAAATCCATTGAAGCTAAGAAACGAGTCGAACAAGCACGCCGAAAGCAACATGAAGAGCTCCAAAAGAATGCCCATGAAAAACAGCAGCTGGAAGACGAGTTCGAGCAGAAACGTGAACAAAAGGCTGCTATCGAAAAGTAGAGCCTGGATTCGAATTTTTGTAAAATCAGCATTTTTCAGTGAAATTCGAACTGAGCAAGAACGGGAGAAAGCCCTGAAAGAAGAAAACAAGAAGCACCAGAGCAAGCACAAAGAAATGCAGGAGAAATACAAAGAGATCGACACGAAATTCAATGAAGCAATTAGGAATTATATGAAAAAATCGAAAGAAATCAAGCAAAAGGTACAGGATGAGCAAAAAACATACTTTTGCGAAAAATTTTCAAATTTTTTCAAAAATCGCATGAAAATACCCCTTATAGGTAATTTTTGAAAAAAATTGAAAATTTTTCACCAAAAAGACGCAAAAGTACGATTTTTTTACTCACCCTGTAGTTATATTGATTCTACGCAATTTCAAACATTGATATATGATACAAAAAATCGAATTATAGGTCAATTTTTAGCTCAAAAATAGTTATATTCCTAATTTTAAGCTTAAAAGTAGTTTAAAATTTCCAAATTTTTCAACAAAAATGACCAAAATTTAGTTTTTTCACCAAAAATCGTCATTTTCTGAGAACTTCCTGAGCGAGAATTCAATAAACAACCAATGTTTAATTCCCAATTTTCAGATTTCGGAAGAAGAAAAAATCATCAAATCCACTTCGGATAAAATGCAAAAAGCGATTGAGGCTTATAAGAATATCAAGTCGCTTGGATCAATCATGCACGACCAGAATATCAATGAAGTCAAGAACAATGAAAACAAGCCACCTAATAATTGATTTTCAACTCGATTGTTTATCTGTATATTGTGATATATCTGATTTATTTACTATGACTAATTCAGTTTGTTATTGTTTAGAATAAAATGCATGTTACCAGGCGAATATTTTAAAACCATGGGAGATTGTGATCAGTGTCGTAATTATGGGGGGAGCCTTACCCCAAACCTGGGAGAATGAAAAATTTATTCAGGTTTTCGTTTCAATGCACAGACCATTTCACGCTTCGGCAATGTGCGCAATCGATTCCCCGCATAGAAAAAAGGTTGTTCTGAAAGTATTGCACCAAGCTTTTTCTCTACTGAATTTCAAACCAGAAATCCGCTTTCGACAAAAAAATTTTTCAGTATTAGGGGGAATCGGTTGCGCACATTTTTTTCAGTAAGGTTGTGTCATTACTATGACTATTAAAGATCTCATATGACTATTAAAGATCCTCATGCTTCGCAAAAATAAATGATCATTAGATCAAAAAAATTTATCATGACAAATCAGGAGCAATTTATCATGAAAAATCAAGTTCTCATCCAGCTACGGTGACAAACAAAAAACTTTTATCAAAGGGATGCAAGTTCTATAAAAATTGTTGTGCCTTAACTTTCATTATAATCAAATGAAATTAATTATCTGGAATCGAAGCCATTTCACAGAGTGCATTGCCACAGCCCAAAGCCGTCTGCCCAATATTGTGGTAAGAAACATCACTACCGACTTGCACAATCCCATTAATTTGCCCAAGAGATGTATCTGGCTGGCCCTCTCCCCAGTTGGTAAAGCTAAAGGGCGTTCCATCTGTCCATTGGAACTGGTTGCCGTCGTAATATAGCCCAATCAAAATGCAGCAATCCATGCCGAGAGTTTCGCTGCATTCGATTTCTTGTGAAGAGAAAATCAAGTTTAGGGCATAAGCTGAAAGATTTTGTTGATTTTATGTCAATTTGGGTACCTGAAACGATGGTATTTTCGTTAAAGTCTCGGATACTGGCTAGATCTGCACTGCTAGAATAGTTTTGGCATGTTGCTTTGCCATTTGTATAATTAAAATAGTTCACACCAACAAAATGATCGTTAGCAAACTGAAAAAATACAATCTGACTAGCCAGAAAAACAATCCTGCAGGACGATTTTTCCGGCTAGTTGTTCTTATATTGGAGGTCTCGGTAGCACGATGGTAGTGCACTTAGACGGTAGCCAGGAGGTCCGGGTTCGAGTCCTGGTTGTGTCCGAAAACTTTTGCCCAATTTCAAAAAACACGGTATTGTGAGAAAAAAACATAATTTTTACTTTATAACACCTATCCGTAAATGAAGAATAGATCCATCCCATAGGGCACTTGTGGTTTGTCATTGTTGAAGGTACTTCACAGATAAATGGCTTGCTAGCAGTGGTAGAAACGCTGTACCATTTTCCAGATTGAAGATTGGCGGCGATTCCGTATGAGCCATTGTTTTGGTTTGGCTGACCTGAAAATATCAAGACTATTTTGACGGTGAGGGGATCGATCAGACGATCTGGGACACACACCGAGATCTAAGACCACCTACCAGCAGCCCAGTTGCTGTAAGTAAAGTTTTCGCCATCAGTCCACACCCAGTTTCCTGACACAAAAACATTCGAAGAACCACCCAGCCAATACGAATCATAATTTAAAAACTTTTGCTGCACATTTTGATTCAAATAGGTGTTTAAAAACGCGTTTCCAACCGAGGCCAAATGTCCTCCCATTTGCGCACAATTGTATTCGGCCATCAAAAACGGTGCTGGAGTAGTTACAAGTTGATAACAAGGATCATCGGACAATCCAGACAACATGTTCGACGGACATGATAAGGATAATTGGAAGAAAACCATAGAAAATAGTACAAGAAGCATTTCTTTTCAGAATATTCCGTTTGGTCTTTCGCTTATTAACGATGATAAACTAGTTCTCGTGAGTGCCTTCATGTTTTTATATAATAGACATCTCTTAGAAATGTAGTGATCTCTTAGAAATGTAGGATTATGCAGTGATAAGAAATGATTAACGGAAAATATAAAATTTCGCTCGTCTGCGAGAGGACTTAAAATAACGAAAAAGGGTGAGAAAAAGTTGATTAAAAAATATCGTGAATTTCGAATGGACACGAAAATGACAGAATTCACGGTTTTAACTAATAGACAACTTCTCATAGAAAGGGAATATGCAGTGATAAGTAATGATTAACGAAAAAATATGGAAAGGAGTGAATTTTTGGTGAAATACAGGGTGCGGATGAAACTGTAACACTTGATTTTTTTTGCGTTTTCATTGTTTTTTCAACAAATTTCATTTAAAATTTTGTTTTTAGTGTTAAAATGAATGAATTGAGACCTGCTATAATTAGAGCGCATGAAAATGGAAAAGGAGTACGTGAAATTGCGCGGTTTCTTGATATTGAACCGTTGACAGTACTCGAACAATCAAGAGATTCGAAGAAACCGAAAACAACGAAAACCGAAAAAGAGAAAAAACTGCAAGAAGTCGAAGGAATATCCAGCGCACTAAAGGAATGATCAAGAGAAACCCGTCGACCAAAGTGAACTCGACTCGAAAATTGGCCAAGAAGCTGGAAATTTCAGATTTTTCTGCTAGGAAGATTCTTACCTAAAGCCTAAGTTAATATCTTGGTGATATAATAGCTTTTATTATTATTTTTTCTGTCACCAATTAATATTAAATATTTTTCGTATGCCGTTGTCCGTGGTCCTTTATGGAAAATTTTTTTTATCAACAAAATTACACAATATAGAAAAATAGACAAAGAATTTGTTTCGGCTTAGTAGCCAATAGATTTTAAGATCTTATAAAGTTATCTCTCTTGGGTACAATTTTTGGCGTCTGGACTGTTTTTGTTAGTTTTCTATAAAATAATATGGAGCAAAACCAACTGTCGATGGCTGATAGCAATAAGACATAAGGGCCTATATATTGAACTAGAGTAAAATGAAATGCCTAAAAAACGAGGTTTTTTCAATCAAACTTGATTATCTCACCAATCTAACTATAAGCTCGATTAGTAACGGAATGAAATTGAATACAAATTCGATAAATAATGTATACTTGACAACAAAGTCATTCTAAAACGTTGTGGGTTCTTTATAGGCTGTTACTTATATGACAAATTCTTACGATCTTTTTCTTCTTCCATTCTCCCCTAGATTCTCCGATGGTCTTATTGTATTTTCTCAATAAAAAAAAGAAATAGGACCCAATCAAAATATTTATACAGGGNGCTAATTTTATTAAAAAACTCTATCAATTAAGTATTTTATTTAACATTTAATAAATACCATTTTTCTAGGGTAAAAAAAATTTTTTTTATAATTTTTCTTTTTGCATAAAAAACTACCTTATATTTGCAGATTTTAAAAAAAAAACCGCATTGAAAAATTCAATTCCTTCATTGAGCTGAAGAATTTTGAAATCGGGTAGAGATTTTTGAACACCCTGTACATGCGAAACAAGGCTTTAAGATAGCAAACAATCCCCCATAGTTTAACATAAGGCATCCAACAGATCTGCATGCTAAATTCGGAAAATTTTATCAAACTATTGTTGATTGGAAATTTGTTTATCGATCGTGCGTATTGAGACTAATATTTTTAAAGTTAACTTCAGACAATTTTTTACCTATAAAATCTGACTGCGGATAATCCAAATAATATACATATTGGCATATAATTGCTACAACAACCAAACAAACAAGACAAACGAATAGAATCTTCCTTTGGTGAGATTTTGAATACAGGGCTGGGAAATGCATAGTCAAACATCGTTCTACGGTCATAAAGAACAAAACAATCTGCATTGTGCTAACGAATGGCAAGTTGAAGAGAATCGTCCAATAGACCCAATATGCATTATATGCATTGTCTAAAATTGGCAGATTCAGATTTGCCTAAAACTCAGCTAAATTAATGCATTGATTATCCAGGAACTATGATGTTCGAAATATAGAAAATTACAATCCGCATTGTTGATAGGAGAGCATCCGGTCAGCCGTATAAAGAACATTTTTCGACTTAGGCTTAACCCATTTAAGCCTGTAAATTATGGAAAGAGTTGAAGAGCCCAGTTGGAGCTTTCTATGCGGGGAACCAATTCCGCGCATTCCTGGGATCTATTGCTATCCTCCAGAACCGGAAGCCGGAGATCTTTTATAATCTTTTTAAAAAGCATTCTTTAAACAATTGGACCAAAATTTGTTGTCCAAATTTTTATTCGGAAGTCTCAAGAATGTGGTTTCAACATAAAACTCGCCAAATTAAGCAAAGTCAAAAATCCTTGCAATGGGGAGCATCTGATAGTGTTTCCGTGTAAAGCTTACATAATCTCCACATAGCAATCATATAAGCGCAATAAGACGGTTGAGTAAAATTAAGCCCGAAACTCATCACCAAATAAACGATAAAAAGTGACGACATATGGGTTTCTTTTCGATGTTTGTATAGGAATATCAATAAACGTCCCCAGACTATCGTGCCTGTGACAGAGAATATAAGAGCGCCAATAAAGAAGACTATAGATAAATAGTCTATATAAGATACCATTTTTTAGACTATGTTAAAATGAATCAGCTACTTTCTTATTATTAAGAGTACATAGAGTACGCCGGGTTCAATTGAACCATCCTGTAATGCTAAAACCTAACGTTAGTATAAGTCATCATTTCTGATCTTCTCACAGAGGTTTTATGCAAAACAATCTCTTTAAAAGTTGTAGAACAGACTCTCAGCTTTCATTTGATATATGAATCATGGTATAGAGACAATTTGATCTCGAGCTATAACACATAAAAGCACTGAACCCAACTTAATTCATACCTATATATTCTTGGGATTGCTCAGATCCTAAATAAAATGGGTATGCATATAGCACATAAAAGTGATGAATCCAACTTAATTCATACCTATATATTCTTGGGATTGCTCAGATCCTAAATAGGATGGGTATGTATAAATTATAAGTTTTATCGACCTTCTAAAAACTAATTTCCTGGTCAATTTTTCTAAAATGTTCTTAATGATATATTGAAATAAACCAGGGATCTAAATGAGATATTTGATTCTTTTTGCGGAGTTTGCTTGATTTTTGATCAACTTTGTCGAAACGCGGAGTTTGTTCAATAAGTCTTTAATTTGCATCAATTTGAAAAAAATTCGAGAAAAAATTTTTTCGAAAAAATTCACGTTCAATGCGGTCGCTAATCTTTACAGGGTGGCCCAAAAAAAAACTTAGAACTTTTAAAAATAAAAGATATCATTGTAAAATTTAACAAAATTTATTCAAAACAACAAAATACAATAACAAAAACAGAATATATCTATTTATCCTCAAAATTGCCGCCTTGGGCATCGATGCATTTCTTTAATCGCTTGGGAAAGTCATCCACCGCTCTATCGATGACACCTTGTGGGATGTTGTTCCACGCCTTCACCAAACTCTTCTTCAAAGCGTCGATCGACTGATGAGGCTTCGAGCACGCTTCCGCTTCCAAAATACTCCACAATGAATAGTCCAACACGTTCAAATCAGGCGAGTTCGCTGGCATTCTCCGTTGTTTCGTTTTGAACTGATGTCGACTTCAATCGCCTCAGGAAAGATGTCTCTGATCAGATCTTGAGTTGCAATGGCCTTGTGTGATGGAGTGCCGTCTTGTTGAAACGCCCACGGTTTCTGCCACTGCCTGTTACGCCACCCATACGTCTTTCTTGCCCACGGTAAGACCTTCGTCTCCAAAAATAAATTACCGAACGTTTTAAAAGTGCTGCGTTTTTTTGGGCCACCCTGTAGTAGTACCAAAAAATTTATTTTCGATTTTGTAGCCCAAAAATAGTGAAAATCAGGATTTTCATTGCTCTCACATTTCAAAAATTCGCAAACAAAAAATCATAAAATAAATTTTTTTTCAATAATTTTGTTTTCTAAAAAAATCAGGTGATTAGGGCGTTCGATTGACCTATAGGGCGATGAAAACGGATTTAAACTAGATTTTTGGTGAATTTTTGAAATGTGGGAGCAATAAAAACAACCTGTACGACCACGCAAGGATGCATTTTTATGGTTTAAGGAAGTGTTTTTGAGCTTCGGGAATGCAGATTCCTCGTGTAAAATTACCCCCATAGGGGTCATTTTCAGAAAAAAATCGAGAAAAATTTTTGTTCGAAAAAATTCACGTTCAATGCGGTCGCTAATCTTTAGTAGTACCGGAAATCTGCTCCATCAAGTCTGGAAGGGTATCTGATCTTTGTGCTGTTTTGTTTTTACAGGGTGTATTGATAGGTAGATTAAATTTGTTTATTTATAAAAGGCAATGATCTTGTTTTAAACAATTGTAAAAAAGTGCTTAACAAATAGGCTACTTAGCTCAGTGTTTTTGCTCTTGCTTCTTGTACAGAAGGCTCGTACGAACTTTTCGTATGGTGCTTTTCGTACAATTATGTTTATGAAAAGTACCTGTACGAAAAATATTTATACGAACAGTACCTCACGATTTTTCGTACGAACGCAAAGTTCGTACGAAAAATAATTGTATGAAAAGTATCGTACGAAAAGTTACTATGGGCCTCCACTAATTCTTCTCGAAGGCGTCNCACTCTTTCCCTACACGACGCTCTTCCGATCTGGGCACTAATTGCAATTAGTGCTCGTCTCGACGCGTCTTGATAGCGAGACGCAAAATTTAAAGCGGGAATAACTTTTCAGGGTCAACGAATTTTCGAATTTTGCAATTTTATTCATTTTTTGTTGGACTATAAATTTGCTGAAGACGACATTCGAAAATTCATTGGCCCTAAAAAGAACGAAATTTTTACAGAATGGTCCCTCTCTTATGATTTTTTGGGGATATTTTTTTATTTTTGGAGATCCGGCCCCCTTTGTCGCCAAATCCTTCCTACGCCCTGACAATCACCTTAGTCCCTCTTTATGATTTTTTTAGCTCTGATAGAATTGAAAATTTTTCAATATGTAAATGCTCAGAAAATTTCGATTTTTGACAAAATTTCACCATAAGGAAAAATTAACATTTTTTCGAATTTTGAAGGGGAAGCTCCCCTTCACCTTTCTTTGCGCCGCTGACAGTAAACATTCAGATGAATGCATCATCGATTTTGACGAATGATGCCTAAATATGTTCCTTATGATTAGGGACCGCCACCGGTTTTTAGAAATCGGCTTTTCAATGAGATTTTCGTATCGAAATTGTTTTAAAAATAAAATCTACGATAGAAAAAACCATGTAGTGAAAAAAAACCGCGTCGAAAATGGATTTTTCTATGAAAAAATCGCCTATAAAAAATGTGTCATTTTTCCACAGCTTTATATAGTGAAAATAGGTAAAATGCGTGCCTTGACGTTTTATGAGCTAAAAAACTGCTTCTAGGCATAATTTTATGCGAGGAATCGATTGCGCACATTTTCGAAGCTTGAAAACGCATTCTTGACCCTGATTCAGGGAAAATATAGGTTTTTTGTCGACTTTTTTATACTCGCACTTGGTTTGAAAAAACGTTCTCTATATACTAGCATCGGTGGTGCAGTGGCAAAGCAGCTTCTTATTGGTCACAAAGTTCGCGGGCTCGAATCCTGCTTGGATCAAATATTTTTTGCACAAAGATAATTTTTTGCATAAAGTAAAAAAGAGTATTTTTCCTGAATAAGGGTCAAGGAAGCATTTTCACGCTTCGGGAATGCGCGCAATCGATTTTTCGCATGGTTTTACCCCTATATAGGCTGTTTTGGCAAAAAATTTTTTTGAAAATAGTCCCTTCTTTTCATCCCCCTTTTTAAGATGGTTATTGGACAAAGATCGGGTTGGCTAGATGATGCTAGATGGAGTTGGACTTCGGATTTTGCTTCAAAATATAGATCTAAATTGCCACTAAAAACTGGTGCTTGGAGAGAAATGGGAGATGCAAGGTTTAGGAGCTATGGCTGTTTTGAATCAATAAGCCATTTCGCCATTTTTTGAAAAAAAACCAATTTTCTCGAGCTTTATCCGATTTCAACTAATAATAATAACTATATTATACGAATAAGCAAAAATTTAAATAATACAAGCAAAAAATAGCATCAAAAAAGATCTTTTCAACACGAAAATTGCGTTTTTTTGCACATCAGCTATTTTTGAGTATACCATAAAGATGGAACTAAAAACCATTAAAAACGATTGATTCGATCAAAAATATTGATACCATGTGAAAATATAGATCAAAATCTATTATAATAAGTCAAAACTCAAAAATCGACCGAGCACGCCCATTTCTTAAGAAAACGGCGGAAAGGCCCCTTAAGGGACGTGGCGGTCCCTACTTATGATAAATAGTTTAACGTCCCATAATGATTTTTTTCCAACCGAAATGTCCAGGGCTGTAGGGATAACAATTTCTTCGAAAATTTTAGCCACTTTATAGTTAGCAAATTTATAATACCATTGATCAGAAGCGCTCTTGTCGCACTGGCTAAGCAACCTCACTCCCATTTTTACATCTCGGGTTCAATCCCCATCGGGTCAAAAATATTTTTGCATGGTTTTATTTTTATTTTTAAAATTATACGACTTCAGGATTTTTTTGTATCCACAAGAGTTCGATAAATGCTTGCAAAATCTTGTTTGAGCCATATCTCGGTGAATTTATATGATTGAGACATGGGCGACCACGCATTAGAATGGTCCCAAAACCGAATTTCTCACAAAATTTTCTTCTGGGTACGTTACTGTACAGTAACGTACAGCAGTAATGAAAGAAGTCTTTTTACGTCAAAATATCACTTGTCTCAAAAAATTTCCCACTTTGCTCTGCCGTGCTGTATGGAAATCATCTCCTATATCTTCACTGTTAGGAAAAAAACTTCTAAACAGAAATACAGTTGACTTAAAAATCGATTTAACATCCCTCCCCTCTCCACCGGCAATAAATCAACTGGCATCAAATTATTCATCATAAAACTCAACTCACATCAAACTCGACTCACAAAAAAAGTATTTGTATCGAATTTATAACGAACTAGGAGGATCGAGAGGGTATGCGGGCGAAAAAATTTTTTTATGTGAGCTGAGTTTTATGATAGTCGAGGTTTATGCGAGTTGAGTTTTATGTGAGTTGTCTGTTATTCGGGAAAATTTTATGTCAGTTGATTTATCCTTCACCCTTTAAACACTTTTACGATTTTTTAAAATTTATAAAAAAAACCGGGGATTAATTCTATTTCGATGAACGACATATTTTGGAAAACTTAGGCTTAGGCCTAAGTTTTCCAAATACTTTTTTTGTGAGTCGAGTTTGATGTGAGTTGAGTTTTATGTGAGTTGTCTGTTATTCGGAAAAATTTTATGTCAGTTGATTTATCCTTCACCCTTTAAACACTTTTACAATTTTCTAAAATTTATTAAAAAAACCGGGGATTGATTCTATTTCGATGAACGACATATTTTGGAAAACTTAGGCTTAGGCCTAAGTCTAAATTTTGATTTTCTAAATTTCGGATTCTAAATTTTGGGTTAGAATCAGGGGAGGGAGGTTACTCATGTGTTATAGAGATAAATATTGATTAATTTTGTATATTTTAGGTTCGAGAACGTAGAATTACCGAAACTTCAACCGCGAAACCACAATTTTCCGATTACATTCGTATGCCAGATTCGAAGTTAAATCCCGTATGCATTTTTAAAATTTTTTTTAATCAACTTTTCAGAACTCTTGGATAGAACAAACGTTTCAAAAACGCGAATGCTGCGCTTTCATTCGATCTAATAAGGATCCAGAAAAATGCGGTTGCGGAAAATATCGCGAAACACATAACATAAGCGTCTTTTCTAAAAGAGCATATCAAAGCAAGCGTTGGTCTATAAATAAACATACACTTACTTGTCCAACTGATGCGTATGGAACGATAGAATTTTTAGGTAGTTTTAGAAATCATGCATAACGGAGAAAATTTTTAGGAAGTCAACATCCTTATAAAGCTCAATATATTCGACTGTCGTACGACACGGAACCTGCAGATATTTTATGTCTGTTTGAAAAGGTTTGGGAGCTCGCACCACCAAAATTGATTATTAGTGTACATGGAGGTCATAAAAATTTTGAGTGAGTTTGAAAAAAACGAGTTTTGTGCTAAGGGGGAGCGTGCTGGGTCCATTTGACAGTAAAGGTTTCCCGAATTTCCCAAGAAAAGTGACTAGAAACAATAAAACTTCGTTTCCAGTAAACCTTTCAACAAAAGTGGAAGTTGTCTTTTATAAATTTATCCTAAAAATTCCAAATTACAGTGCACAAAATTCCACTGATCGCTAATGCAACTTGCAAGATCAAAATAATAGTTGTTCAAATCGCTTTTTGTTTTGAATGAACTTCTAAGATCTAGTTGCATCGAAAATCAGTCGACCTTTCACTTTATTTTACAATGTTACAATAAATCAGGATTTTCGTGTTAATACTCGCGCAAGTTTGAATAAAAAAGAGTAAAATGGGCAATTTGTAAAAGTACGACTCCGCCGAACACGCCAAACGGGTCCCAATTAGGCCTAAGGATAAGCCTAGGCCTAGCGTAGGCTTAGACTTAGGCATAGGCCTAAGCCTAATTGAGATCCGTTTGGCGTGTTCGGAGCCCCGTTTGTTGCCCCGTTCGGCGCAGTCGTACTTTTACAAATTGCCGTAAAATGATGACGCGAGTATTGCAGCGATTGATGAGAGACCAATAAAATGAAGACAAGTAAGCGAAAATAATGAGGAAATTATGACAGTTTGCGTGATTATTTTCGAAAAATTTTAGTCTCCAACCAAAACTAGCTAGACTTTTTCGAAACGGAATTCTTAAAGCAGCAAAATCAACAAATGCTTGGATTATAACCTCTGGTCTCGATGAAGGTGTCGTGAAACATATTTCTGCTGCACTTGAACCTGTAATTACCACGTCTAAGGCCCGAACCAAAATTGTTAGCATCGGCATAGCGCCGTGGGGCCTTATAAAAAAGCGTGGAGCTCTAGTTGGAAAGGTATTAAACAAAACGATCTTACTACTATCTTTTTCAAAAAAAAATTTTTTTTAGAACACAAACGTCTTTTACCATCCACAAAGTTTTTCTAGTAAAAGTCGATATGCTGTATTGAATAGTCGACATTCTTACTATCTTTTTGTTGATAATGGAACTGTTGGGCGGTAATGTTTCTGAACATAACTGCATAGAGGGCAAATTTGCACCCCTCCACAAAAAATTTGAAAAAATCGAAAAAGTTGAAAAAAAAGGAAAAAATTGAAAAAAATTTTCGGCTTTGGGAGGGTCATCGCAAAAAGGGGATACCTCTACACATTTTTTCAAAATTGGCACCCACTCTATGCACGCATGTTTCTGATTTTATGTTGTTGTTAAAACTATGAAGAATTTTAAGATACGGTGCGGAAATCATTCTTAGACGTCGTCTAGAATCGTTTATCATGGAAAAACGGATGATTAATGGTAGCTGTGGTAGGAGTGTACCAGTAGTTTGTGTGGTTTTAGAGGGGGAATCTAGCACTGTTAGAACAGTGCTAGATTATGTCACGATGTAAGCAAAAGATCACAATGTTCTTGAAAAAAAACATTCTAGACCACCAAAAGTTCCTGTTGTAATATGTGATGGAAGTGGACGAGCTTCAGATTTAATCGCTTTTGCACATCAATATGTTGATGAAAATGGGTAAGAAAGAAAAATTATCGCTTTCAAAAAAAACTTTTTTAGAGAACTTCCAGAAAATGTCTATCCACAACTTCTCGATCTAGTCAAAATCATTTTCGGATTTGATGATGATAGTGCTCACAGATTAATTCGAGACATTTTATCATCAGTCGTATATAAAAACATGGTACAAAATTTTTGGAAAATTCTTTAAAAATATAGACAAAAAATCGAATTTTGTCAAAAAAATCGAATTTTGGCCGAAAAATCGAATTTTTAGAAAAAAGTTGATTTTTAAAAAATTAAAAAAAATTTTTTTTGAAAGAAACATGAAAAAATTTCGAAAAAATATTTTTTCAAATTTTTTTTTGTAAAATCTATGTTTTTTAGTCCTCTGTATTTTTTTAGATCACCATATTTCGAATGGGCGATGGCCCTCAACATGATCTAGATCATTCTATACTAACAGCATTACTTAAAGGACATAATTTAACATCAACAAAACAACTTATGTTATCGCTAGCTTGGAATCGAGTCGATATAGCCAAGACTGCCATTTTTACGCCAGGAACGGTAAGAACACTAGATTGAAACAAAATACAAAAATAAAAATTTAGGCATGGCCAGTAGAAGTTCTACATAATGCTATGAAAGAAGCTTTAATTCAAAATCGAGTTGACTTTGTTCGTATATTGCTCGAAAAAGGTGTAAACATGAAACAATTTCTTACTATACAAAGACTCGAAGATTTATATAACACCGTAAATCTTGAGTTTCGGTTTTTTTTATAAAAATTTTTTAAGGACCAAGGACCACCGAATACATTGAACTACATTGTAAATGACGTTGTAAAGGTTCAAAAAGGATATCGATATAATTTACCCGATATTGGTTTAATAGTTGAAAAACTCATGAAACATGGTTTCCGATCAAGATATACATCGAATGAGTTTAAAGAGAGATATTTTTCATATAGACGCATCGTCAAAGTACGAAGAAAATTTTATGGGTGTTGAAACTTTTTTAGGACGTTTATACGAAAACAGTTATTCCGATAAACAGATCGTATTCCGAAAATTATACCATCAATCCAGCCGTATCCATACAAATCGACAATATACCAGATCGAAACAAACCTACAACTATCCCTAGAAATTATACTAACAAAGAGATTCGAATCGATATTGAAACTGGTCAGTTTTTACAGGGTGTGAAAAAAAGTTCGTTTTTGGAACTTTTTTTCGAAAATTAAAAAAAATTGTTTTTATAATCTTAAAAATTTGATTAGCGAATTCAGTTCTCGATCATCATCATTGAAAAAAATTAGGATCAATCATTTATTAGGATCGCGCACGAATCTCTCTTTCTTTTTTCATCCAGTTAGCCGTATCCTCTGAAGGAAAAGTTAATAAGCCATCGCGTACCATGACACACGTCATGGCGCTGCATCCTCTTTCACCCTGCTGCTCTGCTTTCTTATTTTTATTCCATGCAAGCGCAGATAGCATTGAGCGCTTTTCAAAACCATATATGGTTAAAACTTGCGCTTTGGTCCATACATGCACAAGGGGAGGGAGACTCCTAAACCATGTATCGCGCATCGACCGGAAATTTAAAGATTCATAGAGCATCAGGCAGGTGAAACCCGCTATGAACCTTTACATATGCTCTATGCCGTTCTGATGCGTTCTGAACCTTTTTAACATGCTTCATGCCGCTTGTTTTGCTTTATAATTTGACTTAAAGGGGCGTGTGAATCCTGTCCGTATAGGGTCAAAATTTCATGATTTTTTCGGACAAAACTCACCCTTTAGTGTCCACACATGCTCAGCGTCATGATGCAGCGTCATGGCGCGTGTTATGACGCGCGTTATGACACATATCATGACGTGCGTCAGCGTCATGGCGCGTGTTATGACGCGCGTTATGACACATATCATGACGTGCGTCATGACATCATGACGCAACGTTATGATGCGTGTTATGACACACGTCATGATACGTGTCATGATGCGCATCATGATGCAATTCCATGACGCGCGTCATAATGCAGCGTCATGGCGCGTGTTATGACACGCATCATGACGCGCGTTATGACACATATCATGACGTGCGTCATGACATCATGACGCAACGTTATGATGCGTGTTATGACGCACGTCATGATACGTGTCATGATGCGCATCATGATGCAATTCCATGACGCGCGTCATAATGCAGCGTCATGACGCGTGTTATGACACGCATCATGACACGTGTCATGATACGCATCATGACGCACGTCATGACACATATCATGACGTGCGTCATGACACGCGTCATAATGTGCGGACCAGAATCATAGCGCATCGGAGCAACCACTCCTAAGACCTTGCACATGTATGCTTTGGTCTATAGCGGATTATCACAGAATGGAAGCTTTCTACTTGGGAACATGACTTGAAGTCATGTTCCCATATCTTAGATGTTCAAGATCATTTATGGAGGCAGTTTTTGATGCAATTCCCAATAGTTTTTGGTATGGTAACAAGTTTGGGTCAACATCCAGATGATGTTCTAGAGTTGGATCAGTATTGTGAAGGCACTTGGTGATTTGTTGTAAAGATTCATTCTCGAATTTTTTTTCCAGGCTTAGTTAACGTATAGGGAATAAATTCGATAAATTTTCTTTGAGTTCATTCATGAATACCCATCACGTGTAGAAAAAAAAGAAAAACCCATCTGTTTGATAGAAAAAATTTTCAAAATTTCAAAAAACTAACTTTTTTGGATACCCTGTATTTTTCCTTTTTAAATTTTATGTAAATTTAGGTTTAATCCATTCCGAACGTGAAGAAATTTGCTTAGATTTCCCCTACCCTTTTAGCGATCTTTTTATTTGGGCAGTTTTAACAAAACGTCAAGATATGGCTATATGCATGTGGGAACATGGTGAAGAAGCTTTGGCAAAAGCACTTGTTGGTATGCGTTTGTATAAAAGTTTAGCAGAAGAAGCGGTCGATGATTATATTGAAAATGAAATTTGTGCTGAACTCCGGGAGTATTCCGAGTATGAATAGAAAAAATCTCTATATATAAAAAAATATTTTTTAGACAATTTTACACAAGATCTCTAGAATTATTAGATCATTGTCATAAACATGATGATGATAATACTTTACAGTTATTAACTTATGAATTATCAAATTGGGGATATGAAACATGTCTATCGTTAGCTGTAATTTCTAATAATAAAGAGTTTTTGGCACACCCATGGTAAGCTAAGTTTTCTGAGACCCTAGTAAACAGGGCCGTAGCTACTACAGGGCGAATCGGGCGACTCCCCCCAAAAAATGTTTTCAAAAAAATTTCGAAGCGAACCTTTTTTTGAGACACCCTGTATAAAAACATATTTTT
This sequence comes from Acrobeloides nanus, assembly GCA_900406225.1. Taxonomy (NCBI): domain Eukaryota; kingdom Metazoa; phylum Nematoda; class Chromadorea; order Rhabditida; family Cephalobidae; genus Acrobeloides; species Acrobeloides nanus. The sequence goes on from OZJO01006775.1 coordinate 18,798, forward strand.
AGTTCACAAATCCTGTTGTCAGATCTATGGCATGGAGGTCTACGAATTAGAAGGTAAAAAAATCTAAAATTCTATTTTTTATTTTTCATTTTAGACATACAAACATAAAAGTGATTGTTGGTCTTCTCTTTCCACCTTACATTTTCTATCTTGATTTTAAATCGAAAGAAGAACTCATGCTTCAGCCCCAAACAGTAGCAGAGCATGAACACGATATGAGAGACACCTCATCGTCTAGTGATGAGTCGACTTCCGGATCTTCTTCAGACGAAGGGGATACGTCTGATGGAGAACACAAACAACGTAATCGAAAAATTTCTCAAGCTTCGACTGATAGCGAGCATTCTCTTTATGGAACAGTAAAAAAATAAATTCAAACTTAAAAAATGTATTTTAGTGTTTTCAAAGTCATGCGAGCTCCCCTGGAAATCCTGCAAGAGAGCGGGCGATCTCAGGTTTATCGAATGATAAAGCTTCTACCGGTAAAAATAAATTTCATAGTCTTTTGTCGTTGGAAACGGACTCTGATAGCTGGGGGAGGGGATCCCTGGGTTATAATGCGAAGAACCTAATTATTATACAACGTTTATTTCCTTATAACATCGTACAAAATTAATCTTGGGTTACCGAGGGACCAGTATGTGGCTTCGGAGCCACTTTTATACCCAACCCCTTAGGTGACAGGAGTGACATAAGTGACACCTAGGTTACACTCAGGTGACAAGCGTGCCACTCAGGTGACAAGAGTGACCGAATCTGTCACCTTTGTCGCCTTAGTCAATTATTTGTCCCGTTTGGTGTGACAAATATGACACATTAACATAAACTATGTCACCTGAAGACGAAATTGGTGACTGTTGCTCGCCAACACAGCTAGGTTCTACATTTTTAGTAATTGCTAAAAAGAAGAAATACACCAAACGAAAATCAACAAAAATATTTTCAAAAGAAAATTACGTACCAACTATCCAAAAACACTTGAGCGAGACGGATTTAAACAGAAAAAAGAGCCTGACTAATTCTCCACCTTATGTTGGATTAGCGTTTTCTAAAAAAGTAATTTCTTTTCTACAGGGAAAAAAACAAACTTTTTTGGGATACCTTGTATACCTAATCGATTTATAGAAACAAATCAACTGGCGCCGAAAACTATACGAATTTTTTGTCGCTCCAATTACAACTTTTTGGACTTGGGCTTTAAGTTATGCCGTGTTTTTATGTGTTTTTATCTATGTGCTACTTGTAAAAACACCGCTAGAGCCGTCGGTTTTGGAATGGTATTTATTAGCTTATGTTGGAAGTTGTGGATTAGAGTTGTTACGAAGAGTAATTTAAAAGTTTTTCTATTTTTGAAATCTTTTTTTAGCTCTTGATTTCATCTCCTACAAAATTAAAAGAAAAGCTCGCAAATTTCTTTAACAATTTTTGGAATACCTTATCTATGCTGGCAGTGATCGGCTTTTTAATCGGTTTTGGATTCAGGTTAATGCCGGACACAGTGTAATTTATTGATTTTTTGAACGAATATATTTAATTTAGTATTCAAGAAGCTCGTCCTTATGGATCTAAATCTTTTTATAATCTAGACATAAAAAAGTTAGCATATTTTTTAAAAGTACCGAGACCAAGCGCCTATGGCGCTCAAAGCGGTGCTTGAGGCAGCGCGACGCTCACCGGTACGGAGCGCCTATCATCATTGAATTCTCCATGGCCGAAAACCTGTTGTAGTCGAAATTAGCGCGTTTTTCCGTTGAAAAGGCCAAAAAAACAGTACTTTGTTTTTTCCCTCATAATCCTTAAAAGGGGGGGGGGGGGTGCAGATCTTGGTCGGAAAAAATTTGTAGTAAGAAGTAGTAAAAATTTGTAGTTTGTAGTAAAAAATAGCAAAAAATACCCTAAAATTGCCTGAATCAGAGTCAGGAAAGCGTTTTCACGCTCTGAAAAAGGTTGCAATCGATTCGCCGCATAAAATTACCCCTAGAAAGTCATTTTTTAAAATTTTTCCGACCGAGATCGGGCCTCGATCTGCACCCCCTTTAAGAAAAAGGGGTACCCCCTGTAAAAAATTAACCGTAGGGGTGGATCCATGGTCGACCCCTCATTTTGCTCCTCTCACCACCCTCTACATCGTGGTATAGGTTGGTAACGATTTGGAGTTCACCATAAAAAATCGCCTGTACACACGAACACAAGCGCTTTATATATAAGGATTCGAAAATTTTTGTTTTTAAGAGATGTGGGTCGATTGATCTTATCCGTTGACTATGTTTTATGGGCATTGAAACAGTTGGATTATTTGAGTGTACATCCTAAATTAGGTCCATATATTACTACATCTGGAAAAATGGTAAAATTTTATTATTGTTTTACAAACAAAGTTCTCCCTTGGGTTTTTTTTCGATTTTGGAGCGGGGATCGAATAGTAACTCCTTGATTCAGCTTCTGACCCAGTTTAGTTAGTTAGTCAGCTAGTTAGCTAGTTAGTTATTTTAGTTAGTTAGTTAGTTTAGTTAGTCAGTTAGTTAGCTAGTTAATCAGTTAGTTAGTTTAGTTAGCTAGCTAGTTAGTTTAGTTTAGTTAGTTAGTTAGTTTAGTTATCATAAGGTAACTAACTAGCTAATCATAAGGGTCCCCCCTTATTATATTAGGGGGACCCTTATGCTTTTTCAAAAATTGTCCAAATTTTTTTTAAAAACCATAAAGGAGACCCTTATGTTTTTCAAGAAAAATTTTTTTCGAAAAAACATAAGGGTCCCCGTGAAATGAAATTTTAACGACGCCTCTGTACATATGAATAAAAATGCTATTTTTAGCTTCTTAATGTCGTCTATGTCCTTATTATTTTGATTGTTGCTATGATTACGTTTGGAGTACCTAGACAGTCTATAATGTATCCGAACGAAGAATGGCATTATTTATTACTAAGGAATATTTTTTATAAACCATATTTGATGGTCTATGGAGAACTCGATGCGGGTGAAATTGATTTATGTGATGATGATGGTAGGCACCGTAAAAGTTTTTCTGGTCAAGATGGATAGTCAGACATTTATGATCGGCTAAAAATGCCGAAAAGTCCAATTTATTGGTCAAAAATGCCAAAATTCTGTCCCAAATGTATAACTTTTTTCACGAGGAAAGGCTAAAAAAGTGTCCCCGTGATTTTTAATAAAACTCTTGTAAAAAAAAGTTTGCAGTTTATTTTAAAGTCGATTTTTAGCTTGGTATGGACATTTAAACAATGGAAACCCGTTATCAAATTATAGCGCCTCAGATCGTAAGTTGTTTTTTACTATTATAAAATTATGATTTCGAAATTTTAGCAATTAATTGCACCCCTGGTTATTGGCTCCAACCTTTTATGATGTCCTTATTTCTAGTTGTAGCGTCAATTTTGTTATTGACTATGCTCATTGCAACTTTTAAGTAAGTATATGTTACAGGAAATTCTGTTTTTCGGGAAAATCTGATTTTCCTGGGAAAAAGGCTTAACCTTAGGCTTAGCTTAAGGCTAAACCTTTTTCCCGGGAAAATCTGATCTGATCATATATAAGCAATTTAAAAAAAATTTAAAAACAAATTTAGTGCGATCTTCTTGCAGGCTCAAAATATGTCCAATCAAATTTGGTTATTCCAACGGTATAATAAAGTAATTCAATATGAATGGACTCCTTGTATACCACCGCCTTTTACTCCTATATATTATATTTATATGTTATTTAAATATGTCAAATATCGTCAAGGATATTGGTGGCGTCCAAATTCGGGAAAAATTAAAAAGAAGCATGAACGGAATATCGGATCGCATGCGATCGGACATCGTCATACTTTATTTGAGTTGTCTCTAAGTAGGTTTTTTGATCGAATAACTTTAGAGAATCAAGAGACCTGCGGCGCTCAATATTTAACTTTTCGAGCTGAACACATCCCCGCAATCCTCCCACTGTTTGGAATTAACTGTAAAAAGTTAGTCCGTACTAACAAACAATCAAATAAACAAACAAATATGACTCGTTTAAGTTGTAGGATAAATTTTTTTCTTGGAAAAACTATGAAATCAAATTTTAGAACTTTATCTCTCACAAGAGCAAATTGAAAAATTGCATGACTTCGAAGAAGAATGCATGGATGAGCTTTCGAGAGCTAAAGAAACGACTAAACTTCTTTCCACCGATGAGAGAATTAAGCGTACTTGTGAACGGTAGTTAAAATTAATTTTTAAAAATCATTTTTACTTTTTTTAGCACTGAAGCTGTTTATACGAAGCTAGATGGTTTAAATGAAAGAGAAATTAGCGTTTTAAAATCGCAATTAGAAAATCAAGCGCAAAATTCTAAAGATCGACAAGTAGACTAGATAGCCTAATTTAAAAAAATAATTTTAGACCGAAATCGTAAATTATTTACAAGAAATATCCGTGACCTTAGAAAGACTAATTCAAGAAACGTTGGATGTTCGACCTGAATTTAAGCTCGAAACACATCCGAAAGAGGGGGAAACGGATTTAAAAGTTTCGGAAATAAAATCGCCATGTGAAATTAAGGGTACTAGTTCAACGATTATTGGTTCAGTTACACCATTTTTAAATTCATTTTTATGAATTTAGTTAGGCTGCTCGTTAGCTGTTGTAAACAGCGGTTTACAACGTTTTCTGAGGCGTTAGCTGTCGTACTGCAAATGTAGATTACGACGTTAGCTGAGTCGTAATGCATTACAACTCGTTCTATTGCAAAACGACTCGTAAAGCGATTTGAAATGGTTTGTATATTGACACGAAAACTCGATTTTTTTAAATGTGTCCAAATGAGTCGAGCGATAGCTCAAAAAATTTCTTAGCGCACGCTGAGTAACTTTAATTTTCACCACTTTTTATGAAAACCTTTATGTTTCGAAGAAAAACCTTATAAACTTTTGACATCAAAACTCAAAAGCGGGTATTTCGCCATTTCGAATTATTTCGACTTGGGCATTACAAGGGCACGATTGGCCCATCAAAATGACAACATTATTTTTTTTGTGAATCAGCTGGGACTTTTTGTCTTATGATGCATAACATGACAAAAAATGGTCATAACTTTTTCCTACACAGTTAGAATTCGACCACGAGGTGTCATTTCAACGCAAATATTTATGGGGAACAACTTTGTAGAACTTTACTTTCCCGGGAAAAATCATCTAGGGGGTCAAAAAGACGATTTTTTGTCAAAACCCCTAAAATTCGCATAAAATGACACTCGAAAAAATATTTGTAGTTTGTAGTAAGAGGAAGTATAAATTCGTAACAAATAGCAAAAAGTACCCTAAAATTGCCTGAATCAGGGTCAGGAACTCATTTTCAGGGTTCGGGAATTATCGCAATCGATTCTCTCCCCCCAAAAACCCCTATACATTCCTTTTCGTTGCAAAATTCGACAATCACAGATTTTGTGAAAAAAAAACACATGTGAATCTATAATTCTTGTCTTTATCATTTTTTATGAAAAATTTGTTAAAGGGGTGAAAAATTGATTCAAAAAATTTTTTACTACAAACTACAAATTTTTTACTACTTCTTACTACAAACTACAAATTTCCGACTCGGAAAAAATTTGTAGTTTGTAGTAAGAAGTAGTAAAAATTTGTAGTTTGTAGTAAAAAATAGCAAAAAATTTTTCGAATCAATTTTTCACCCCTTTAACAAATTTTTCATGAAAAGTGATATAGACAAGAATGATAGATTTCGGTCTCTAGAATTTAAATATTTAAAAAATTTTAATTTTCACCAATATAAAAAGATTCTGACATTGTAAAAAGAGATTTTTCCAGATTTTGACAGCCGAAATCTGTCAAAATCTAGAAAAAACCGGTTTTTTCTGTCAAATTCACAACCGTAGTTACTACAGCTAACGCCTCAGAAAACGTTGTAAACATTGTTTACAACATCTAATGAGCAGCCTTAAAGAAACGTTACATAATCGTGATAAATACCTTTCAGTCGGCCGATATGAACGTAAATTTTCATCACAACCGGATTCATCAAAATTCTATACAAGGTAGCATTTTTTATTTGTTAAGAGTTACGAATTTTTAGGCAATTGTCGAAAAATTGGGCAGGTTACACATCTATTACGGATGCTATAATAGTTCAAGACATAGAACTCGGACCTACTCCTGGTGGCATATCAAGAACAATTAGTATGAATGAAGCGACTAGTTCAAAAGAACCTATGAAGAGAGAAGATTCGATGGAGTTGTTGGATTTGTTGGAAAGTGACGAAAATATTGATGCTAATTCTAAAATCGAAGAAGAAATAGGTACAATCGATCAAGTGTTCGAAAGCGATGGTGATATCGATAATTCTTCCATTGATAATAAATAATAGTAAAATATTGTTTTTTCTCCCCAGTAATATAATGTTTTTTCTCCCCAGTAGGTTGGGATTATCATTGATTTGAGGGTTTCTCGTCATCTAATCGGCGATTTTCGATGCGATTTTTTGTAGGATAGAGCTCAGACGATATTGCTTCAGATCCTATAAAAATATTCAAAATTCGCGTTTTTTTCAGTTTGAAGTTTTTAAAGCAACTTTTCTCCGTCTTCCCAATAAGTTAGAGATTTGATTTGAACATAATCTGATAGCTTAGTGATGCCCCAACAACGTAAAAAACCGTATCAAAACATCTTTTAACAGTTATGAGAAATAGAATTGTCAAAATTGAGAAAAAAGTGATAAAGAATTTAAGGTTGTGGGACGACGTGGCCCAGTGGCGCATTAGGTTGCGTGTTTGGCTGTTGCCCGAAAGGTCACAGGTTCGATACCCAGCTTCGTCGCTTGGTTTTTGCCCAAAAAATTAGTCTCAATTTTGGCAATTCTATTTCTCATCACCAATTTGTTGGGAAAAATACCCTTCAAAACCACCTATTGATTTTGTCGAAAATTTTTTTTTGCAGATTTCCTTTTTTCATCGTCTTGAATATTTTTTTAAAAACGTGTATATGTTACCGTTTTATGTGAAAATCAGTTTTATTTGATAAAACTAGTTTTATCTGAAAGGCTTAAGCCTAAGCCCAAGCCTAGGCTTAAGTCTAAGCCATCCCAAGTCTAGGCCTAAGCTTAAGCTTAGGCCTAAGCCTAAGCCTAGGCCTAACTTAAGTCTAAGCCTAAGCTTAGCCCTAAGCCTAGGCCTAAGCATAGGCCTAAGCATAGGCCTAAGCTTAAGCCTAAGCCCCAGCCTAGGTCTTTCAGATAAAACTAGTTTTATCTGATTCTTTCAGATTTTTTTCAAAAATTCCACTTTTTTGCGCCTTTATTGTGATAATTAAAAATGTAATACAATAAATTATGACCAAAATTTTTCTAATTGCATAAAGCGTATGTCTGGATTATCATCGATAATTAGCAATTCTCCATCGAAATTTTGGAGCTAGTAGCCTTTTTACCAGCCAAGTAACAGTGTTTTTTCGACCCAAAAATTTTTTTCTCAAATTTTTGTAAAAAATACGTTCTTTGGGGTAATTTTATGCGAGAACTCAATTCCGCGCATTCCCGAAGCATGAAAACGCTTCCTTGACCCTGATTCAGGAAAGGGGTTGGGGTGTATTGAAGCGAAAATCAAACATTTTCGGATTTTTATGAGAAAACCGTCGATTCTTAGGTTTTTCTAGGCAGGGAATCGATTGCGCGCACTCCCGAACTGTGAAAACGCTTTCTTGACCCTGATTCAGGGAAGGGATCGGTGTATTGAAGCGAAAATCTAACATTTCGGATTTTTATACGAAAACCGTCGATTCTTAGTTTTTCTAGGCGAAGAATCGATTGGGCATATTTCCGACTTATGAAAACGCTTCCTTGATCATGTTTTAGGGACTGTAAATCATTCCTTTAG
>OZJO01006780.1:0-12037 GCA_900406225.1 Acrobeloides nanus
TCGCGTTTGAAGTTGGCGATTTTTGAGTTGCGATTTTGAATTTGAATTTCCCGCCAAAACCCTGATTTTCAATTTTTGGCGGGAAATTCAAATTCAAAATCGCCAACTTCAAACGCGATTATCTCGACAGTGATAACGATTCAGAATTTACTGTAAAAACAAAAAATGCTCCATTTTTCATGAATTTTCCGAATATATATAAATTATGGCAAATTCCGCTAATCTAAAGAATTTTCAATTTTTGACCTTAGAGGTTCATAATGGGAAAAGTACCCCAGAAAATCCGACCCGGCCAAAACCAAAAAGTATTTTGGATAGACCCAGGCAAGAGCTAAAAATATGACAAAAATTTCCACCCGCTCGATTTTTTCTGGGCTGCCACGGCTAAAACATTGAAATTTTGACCTATGAAAAACCCGGGATTTTTTGAGTATTTTCAATTTTTCTAATTTTTCTTAAAGGTTTTACGTAAAGGTGTCTAGATAATATTTGTAGCTCGTGTTTCAAGGAATCTAGCGAGCCCAAGATTATCAAAATTGGATTTAGCCTCGCTGAGTTATGCGCATTACAAAAAGGGGTAAATTTTGGCAAAAGGTCGAAAATTGAGTACCCTGTCTCTCGGAGGGGTTGGACTTTCGCGCCAAAATTCTTTTATTTTTTCCAATAAGTGCCATATATACTTTAAGATTTTGTTAGTTTCAAAAATTTTTGAGACACTTTTTTTCTAGGTCCCCATAGAACTTGATTCTTACAGATAACGTGTCTTTTGCATGATATTTTTAAGCAAACAAATGTAAAGATCAAATTTAGTTCAACAAGTTTGATCACTCTAACCACTAAGCATGACGCACACAAGAAGCCGATACCCCTATCATCACACCACATTCATTCAGCTTGATCTTGAGCCCACTTGTCAAACGGTTAAGTCTCTTATGTAAGCGTGAGAGGTAATTTATGCAATGTTTGTAGAGCAGATTTTCTCTCTCGATTACCTCGCATATGAATAAAATTTTTTCCGAGAAGTGCTTCGCCCATCGTCACTTTGTGTTAGTAAGGAATCAATCGAACTCGATCCTGCACCATTTTCCTTTACAAGTTAGGTGTGTTGGGCAGCACCTTTGTTTGATTGTTGATTCATTTATCTAACATTCATTGATCTAAAAAGTTGCGTCTTGATCAAAGTGAACAGATGAAAACGATCTTTTCGTCACTTTTATGGCGGTGAAATTTCTGCTGTTTCAGGAATGTTATTTTCTTGTTCCATTAAACAAATTGAATCATTGACGCCCCCTTTATGTATGAATGAGTTGCAAAACTTTTGTATATTTATAGTAGTGATTCGTGAAATTTCTAGACATTTTGATGGACGTGGCGTGGATGTTTTTTTATAAATTTCTCAGAAATGGACAACATTAAACTTGTTGAACGTTATGAAATCATTTTTATGATTTTGTTGCACAATTTTGCGCAAACTTATTTTTCAACAACAATAGTTAAAAGGTCGTTAAGATTAAACTGACAAAGGATGGTCACAACTTGCCAACCCCCTTTTTTTTAAACAAGTGCAAAAAAGAAAAAATTCATGTTAAATTATAAGCAAAATTAAAAACCCGAATTTTACCGTGAGCTTGGCTTAGTGGTAGTGCTCCCTGACCTTAGATCTAATGATCTCGGGTTCGAACCCCATCTGAGTCGATTCAATTTTGCCTTCAATAAAAGGCTTGTATATCCCATTGTCAGGCAATTTTTTTAAAAGTTTTTTGTGGAAGTTGTTCAGCATATCTCAAACTAATATCTAACATAGAAAGAATATTGAATGGAATGAAACAAGTTTTGGAGGTGTCAACTGGTGTTGTACAACACTTATCATCCGGGCGATGTTTTTGCGAACAGAAGGAATGTAATTTGGTAAATGAAGACGAATTTTGTCGGAAATTAGTTCAAAGAAAAGATTTTAGTTGTCGATTCAATTCTATTTTCCATTCATAAATTTGTTATATAGCCGAAAAAATTCATAGTTTATAAGTTATGGTGTAGTGGCTAGCACGACAGACTATTGATTGATGTGCAGAGGTTCGATCCCCGGATGGTGACATAAGTTTTTGCATTTTTAAAAAAAATTTTGCTTAACTCGTATCTCGTTTAAAACAAGCAAGCAGCAGCAAATATTTTCACCATAGTTTCTACTATTTTTTGCACTTGTTTTGAAAAAATTTGGTGATTGGTAAATTAGAACCATCCCTTGTTAGGCTTAGATTTGAGCTTAGGCTTGGGCTTAGGCTTATATTTAGGCTTGGGCTTAGGCTTAGAATTGGGCTTGGGCTTAGGTTTTGGCTTATGCTTAGATTTGAGCTTAAGCTTGGGCTTAAGCTTATATTTAGGCTTGGGCTTAGGCTTAGGTTTTGGCTCGGTTTGGGCGTTAGGCTTGGGCTTAGGCTTAGGCTTAGGCTTATGCTTAGGTTTTGGCTTATGCTTAGATTTGAGCTTAAGCTTGGGCTTAAGCTTATATTTAGGCTTGGGCTTAGGCTTAGGTTTTGGCTCGGTTTGGGCGTTAGGCTTGGGCTTAGGCTTAGGCCTAGGCTTATGCTTAGGTTTTGGCCTTTGCTTAGATTTGAGCTTAAGCTTAGGCTTAGGTTTTGGCTTATGCTTAGATTTGAGCTTAAGCTTGGGCTTAGGCTTAGGTTTTGGCTTATGCTTAGATTTGAGCTTAAGCTTGGGCTTAAGCTTATATTTAGGCTTGGGCTTAGGCTTAGGTTTTGGCTCGGTTTGGGCGTTAGGCTTGGGCTTGGGCTTAGGCTTAGGCTTAGGCCTAGGCTTATGCTTAGGTTTTGGCTTTTGCTTAGATTTGAGCTTAGGCTTGGGCTTAGGATTACAGGATTATCTTTCCTAAGTTCATTTCACTGTGTTTCAACATCCAACTTTTTAGCGCCTTCAATATAACTACTTATATCATCATTTGTTAATGTATAGAGAAACAAATTATTCTTTTTTGTGTGTGCAAATTTTGAAAATTTCCCATTTTCCTCATTAATTTCATATATTTTTTAAATATTCTACATTTTTATCAATAATAAAACATTCCACAGGATTGTATGTGGCGTCGATGAGTCACTCCATCATGTTGTCTCCTTGCTAAAATCAAAATTTTGCATGAAAATTTAACCAATTCTTTAACGGAGATGATAACAAGATTAGTTTGCCTGACCATTATTTTCGAGTTGGTTTGATGTATAAATCGGGAAACCCCGAATTTCTCTAAGACTCACATTTTTCAGGACTCACGTTTGTAAAATGATGACATTCATCGACGTCATTCTGTGTAGGCATTTTTGTCAACTTTGAACTTCCACTCGAGAGATAAGTGGATTATGAAATTTTTTTTGTTTGCTCATATATAAAAAGTTGAATTTTGTAATATTTCATTTTGGATGATTTTAGTATATTTTTAAAGAAGGAAAATTGATTGTCACTTTTAAGTAGCCAATTTTTATCGCATTCTTAACGGATTTTTTTTGTGTTGTTTTCCACAATACATCTTTTCTTCTTTTGTATAATAATAAGTCAGAATTCTTCTTCCAAATCCTCTTTATCAATTCCCATAAAAGTGTGACGAAAATCGATTTTTGCCTTTTCTCTTTATCGATAATTACTAGCGGCGTTTTGAAAACAAAATACGGACAGGAAATTTAGGAGCAATAGCTTCATAAACTCCAATTTTTATCATTTTTGAAATTTTAATCGATGACGATATTAAAGGTACGGTGCACGCTCTAACAATTTTGAAGAACAGATTTTCGTGCCAATAATTAGATCTAATTGAAATTCAGGCAATTTTGTTGGATTTGTAAATGTGTTTTCAAAAAAGTTTTTTGCTTCAAACTTTTTGAAACGTTTGAAAGCTTTGTTGAAAAAATTTTTTTCACAAACATTTTGGTTGTTTTTTTTTCACCGTCCCTTTAAAGGACCAGTCCATTCGGAAAAAACACTATGAAAAAATTATTTATTTTTCGGAAAATTCATGAAAAATGGGCATTTTTTGTTTTTACGGCATGTTCTAAATCGTTGTAGTTTTTGAGATAATTGTGTTTGAAATTGCTAATGTTTTCGTTGTAATACACAAACTTTTTTGAATTTTTTGCGGACAAATCAATTTTTTCATCGATTTTTTAAATCTTCATAAAATGAATAGTGTATCAATTTTTTATTACTCTATGAGACGAATAAAATGACGCTAAAATTGTCCAATTTGAAAATTGTTTTGAATTATTGAAACGAAAACCCTGATTCATGTTTTCGTTTCAATAATCTAAAATTATCTCGAAAACTACAACGATTCAGAACATGCCGTAAAAACAAAAAATGCTCCATTTTTCATGAACTTTTCGAATATATAATTTTTTCGTAGTGTTTTTTCCGAGTGGACTGATCCTTTAATCCAATAACAGACTTTTCGAAATGATCTTTTTGTTGTTTCCTGAATTTGTTCACGAATACGACACAACTCTAAAAAAAGTGTGCTCGATATTAATGGTCAAACATTTGGTTCAAAAAAAACGGATGTGTATTTTTCACGTAAACAAATAACTCCACACAAAAAGTGTGGAGTGGGAGTACAAAGTTTCTACTATAAGGAATGAATCATACATGAGTAATAAGGAAAAAATACTCAGACGTCCACCCCTATCATATTTATGTATTTATTTATAGCTTATGACAATGTCTCACAGTTCATAAATATGCGAATTTTGAGCACGATCTAATTTGTTCATGGTGACAAATTTGTCTCATTGTCACCATGAACAACCTTGAGTCTAATCCTAAACCTTAGTCTAAGCCTAGTGCTCAAAATTCGCATATTTATGATCGCTGACATACTTTATCATTTTTTTTAACTTTTGAGCATCACTATTTTAGCCTATATAATTTTTAATTTTTAGCTAAACGCCTATATTTAGTCAAAATTTCGTCGCTTTCGAATAAAATTTCAAAAATGTCAGACACTGACAAGTTATTGCCTTTTTATGAGATGGTCTTAAGATCTGGTAAGCTTTTTTTACTTTCACAGCTTTTATTTAGAGGCAAGTTAACCAGGACCAATCTCCAGTGGGAAAAAAGTTGCCCATTTTTGTTGATATTTGACGAAAAGTTCATGAAAATGGAGCATTTTTATTTTTACAGCATGTTCTGAATCGTGGAGTTTTCGAGATAATTGCGTCTGAAATTGTGAATTTGTGTACATGTTTTCGTTGTACTACACAAACTTTTTTGAAATTTTTGTATCGATTTTTTAAATTTTCATAAAATGAACAATGTAGCAGTTTTTTATAGCTAAATGAGACGAACAAAATGACGCCAAAATTATTCAATTTGAAATTTGTTTTGGGGTTATTGAAACGAAAATTCTGATTCATGTTTTCGTTTCACTAACCTAAAACAATTTTCAAATTGGATAATTTTTGTGTCATTTTGTTCGTCTCATTTAGCTACAAAAAATATAGCGACAATGTTCATATTATGAAAATTTAAAACATCGATTTTTCTGCAAAAAAAATTCAAAAAAGTTTGTGTATTACAACGAAAACATGAGCATTTCAAACGCAATTATCTCGAAAACTACAACGATTCAGAAGATGCCGTAAAAACAAAAAATGCTTCATTTTTCATGAACTTTCCAAATATCAACAAAAATTGGCAACGTTTTTCCCATTGGACTGGAGAAAAAACCTGGACTGTACAAATGGCAGAGCTGACACCAGTGCCCCCATAATTCTGCCACTGTCATATCTCTCTGATCAATTGATCTGAGACGATCAAAATACAAAACACCTACTCAAACACCAGTTCCGCATATTTTACGCCCAAAATTCCCAAAATTATGCAAAAACTTTTGCGTCATTATGTTTTTCCCCACAAATATTTGCTGAATCAAAATTTCTTCAAAAAAAGAACATTTTAAGAAAAAAAAATTTATTACGCCACACCTCCTAAAAATTTCCCCTTTATAGATGAGTCGGCAGACGAAACATCAAAATCAGTCTTCTTCGACAGAAACCAATCAGCCATCATAAAATGTTCTATTGGTGATAGTGGGTTCGAGCCGGGCACGTTGCACTTCAGCAAGGGGCACGAAAATATTACCAAAGAAAAGACGACGGCTAATAGGTAAAAATAGATTTTTGTTTTTGTTTCAGGGTTCCCAGATTTCGAAATTCGCAAAATTAATTGGTTTCAAGTTAATTCAAAATCGGAGAACCCTGGTTTGTTTGAAAAAAATTTTTGTCCCTGAATCAGGAAATTTTATCTTTAATGACCAGTCCACTCGGAAAAAAGTTGCCTTTTTATATATATTCAAAGGGCCTTCCATAAATTACGTTTTTTATAATTTGTTCATAGTGACAATGGTCCCAAACCTAAGCCCAAGCCTAAACCCAAGCCTAAGCCCAAATCTAAGCCCAAGCCTAACCCCAAGCCTAAAACCTAAGAGTAATACACACTCATGTTTTCGTTGTATTAAACAGCCTTTTTCACACGCAATTATCTCGACGTCGTGGTTCAGAATTTTCTGTAAAAACAAAAAATGCTCTCTATTTTGGAACTTTCAGAATATCAAAAAAAGGCGAAAAAAAAATTTTTCTGATTGGAGTGGCCTTTGAAAAAAGTTAATGTTTACGTATCATATTATATGAAATCTGAGACACTCAATTTTAATCTTTCATTAACGAATGAACTCTGATTTTTCAGCCACTCTTATATCATCCGAAATTACAAACTCGACTTTCCACCAATTCCTTTCGAGTGCCGAGCCCAAAGAAAGTCTGGACAAGATCATATTCGAAAAATGCATATCTTCCCCAAAACTGACAAGACCATCCCAGAAGGTGCGGAGCTATGCCCGAAAGACGTTGAGATGAATTGCAACAATGATGGATTTTGCGTCAAACCTAAAAATGATGATAAGCCATATTGTGTGTAAGTCCATGGATAAAAATCCACTTTTTCAAAACAAAAAATTATAGGTGTACCGGAATTTTCGAAGGCCCAAATTGTGAACATATAAATGTTCGAAATAATCTAGTGCATATTCCGCCCACACGTGGTGACATGACTCAAGATATACTCTATTCCTCCATAGCTTTTCTGGCTGTTATTGCGCTAATTTTTGCTATTTTATTTAGTCGAGAAAAGTAAGTTTTTTTTACTTTTTTAAATCGATTATGGATGCACAAGTTAGAAAAAGAGTGACAATCTATGTCAATTTATTGCACAACCTCAGTGGATCGTGATGAGTAAAGTAATATCAATAACATAGTAAGGTTATCAAGCATATGTCGAAATCAAGTTTGAACTAGTGGATTGTTTCAACTCAGTGAGTAAGGAAATTCTTTGTCCCGGAGTTCGGAATCCAACCACTCAATTTCTTGGATAGTCAGAACTAGATCGATCGTTAGACAATGCAATACATTCGCTAGCTTCGTTTCGTAAGATTATAGTAAGAGGCGCTTCCTTCCTTGGGTTCTTAATTTCTTAGCTGCTTGGCGGAGTTCATAGTCGAGTTGACGTTCCTCATATATCATATATGAGCGAAGCCAAGTTCCCTTGAAGCGTTCTAAGTTCTCTAACTTCTTGGCATTCTTTAGCACTTCTTGTTGCTGGACACTTGTAGAAAGTTCGACTTTGAGGTCGATTCGAATTGGTGATGTTTCCAGGTAGACGGTTGATAGAGGTTGGCACAGCGTCGGCGTGAGGTTTTTTGGATTTCGCACCCCTCGAAATCGGAAAAATTAAAATCCTGAATGATGCTTCATATGTAGAAATTTTGTGCAAAATCCATTATTATGAGCACTTCTGTCTCTAATAATCTCAATATTAAGTTGTCTCTCTGCTTATCACTCCCAAAAGTTCGTATAATATGATATTTCCATGCCCATATTTTTTTATCGTCTCGAACATGCGTTCTTTGCCTCCAAAGCTCTTGCACCCATGATGCTTGCATTTTGGCAGAACGCTTCAGGCAATCTTATCGTGAGTGGACGGTTACAAACTGTATCTCGCAGAGTTGAGGTTGATTCATGGTCTTCTTTGGCTTTTAGTGAGGCTTTTGCAGCAGTAGATTCGAGTAGGCCATGAATTACGATGCTTCTTTTCCGTTCTTTGTCGTCAGCAGAAGTTTGTTCCGGTTTTATGTCTTCGGTAAGGAGTTCAAGCATCGAAGCAAGTACAGTCAAACCCCTTGAAGCTGACCCCCCCCCCTAAAATCCTTTAAGCGGACCCCCTCCCGAGGATTTTCCCGCCAACACGACCACCCAGGGATGCCTACGAAAATTATAAAATGAAATCAACAAATTAATGTCAAACCCCTTTAAACTGACCCACTTCCGAGGGGGGTCAGCTTAAAGGGGTTTGGCTGTACCTTTTGTTGGCTCGTCATCATATCCATCATTGCCAGGCAGGCTTTCTTCCAGTCGGGATCATTTGATTTCATAAGTTCAGTGAACGTGGTCATTAGGCTTGAGCAAAATTCGCATATTTCTACCTGTGACAACGATTGTTGCCTTTTGAAATTTGTGCTGTACCAGTTTTTGAATTGTAAAATCTCCTAAAAAATGTCTTTTAGAGTAAAAAGAATGCGTACGAAACGTATGTTAAATGAACGTATTATGAGAACGAATATACATCATGATGAAACTTCTTCTTTACAACATTACGATATTTGTGATGGGGTAATTTTTTTGGTGAAGTGAAAAAAAATGAATTTTTCAATTTTAGCTAGATCTAGAAAATGGTTATGAAGCTCTAAATAAAGGATCGAAATCAACGGGTTTGATAATAAGCGAATATGATAATCTAACACCTGAACAAAATAGACGACTTGGAAGGGTAAATTTTTTGGTAGAATTTTTAAAAAATTACAATTTTCGAAGATTTTAAAAGCTTTGACCTGTCCTATTCTCACTCCATAAGGGGACTCCTTCAGTTTAGTCCATAAGGGGACTCCTTCGCAAACTTTTTTCGATTTTTTTCAATTTTTAAAGAATTTTTCAATTTTGATGAATTTTTAAATTTTTGACAAATTTTTCGATTTTTGAGAAACTTTTCTTTTTTGACAAATTTGTCATTTTTTGACGATTTATAAACTTTTTTGTTCTTGTCCATTTTTGTCCTAAAATTGAAATTTTAGGATAGACTAAACGCTGTTTCAACTACCCCAGATCCCGAAACACCTCCTCTACCAACAACAAATGGAGCTGTGAGAAATGGAGGCATACTCAAAAAGCCCAATGTAGACTATAATCAAAAACCTGGTGGTATCTTAAATTATTCACCAATTATAAAACCTCCCTTGGCTAGACCAGCACCATTGGCGAGTGATTTGTAAAAAAATGCATAATATTGATTTTTTTGCTGCTATTAGACCAAAAATGGTCCCCCTCGGCCCAGGCCCCATGGGGACCCGGCCCTAAGGGGTTTCGGGCCCCCTAGGCCCCAAAGAACTTTTCTTCGCCGAATCAACAGAAGGTCATTTTAATAAGTTTTTGTTCTTTGATAAGTTCGACAGCAAGTCAGACAACATTGAAATTTTTAATTATTTTTGAGCTAAAAAAAGTTTAATTGAACAAAAATTTCTAAAATAATTTTAATTGAATCAATTGGATTGATTTTCATAGTTTTTACACAAAATAATTATATTTTTTACAAAAATTTATATTTTTACCTAAAAAATAAATAAAAATTTCAATGTTGTCTGACTTGCTGTCGAACTTATCAAAGAGCAAAAACTTATTAAAATGATCTTCTGCTGATTCGGCGAAAAAACGTTCTTTGGAACCTAGGGGGACCGAAGCCCCCTAGGACAGGCCCCCATTGGGGCCCGGGGCTCAAGCCCCCAGGGCCCCATTGAAGGCTGGGGCCTGAGCCCCCATGGGGACCGGGCTTTGGGGGCCTCGGCCCTTTTCGGTCCCTGGTTGCTATAGGCTAGCCAGTAAATTTCTATGTCACTAAATTTTGTTATGATGAAAATTTGAAACATGTTTTATCGTTTGGAGCTACTATTAAAGCGAAAAGTCGCAAAAAAAACTCTCCAAAAACTACTTAAGCCTAAGCTTGTCTAAGCCTCACAAAAATGCGATTTTTGCGACTTTTCGCTTCAATACACAGGCCTTCCCTGAATCAGGGAAGCGTTTTTTCGCTTCGAAAATGTCAAATTCGGATTCCCAAATTCAAATGTGTCAAATTTGGATGTTTTTACCCCTAGAGGGGTCATTTTCAGAAAAAATTTTGACAATTTTTCACGTGGGTGCCCCCTATTGTGTAGTAGTAGCTCTCATTGTTTTTATTCCCTTTATATTACCTGTATTTGTATGAAACGCTGCACGATAAATGTCTCGAATAGCAAATTGAGACGCTATCTTAGTGATACTCAAAGTTACAAAAAGTGGCAATTTTTTTAAACCCATCTACAATGGGAAACCCTTGTTACTGGTCAGGAATATACGAATTTTGAGCACGATAATAATTTGTTCATTGTGACAAAGGAGACAAATTTTTCACATTGTCACTCTGAGCAATTGATGTTCGTGCTCAAAATTCGCATATTCTCGCCGGTGAAATGGATTGTCATTTTTTTATCTTGTTCATCCCTCATAGTCTAGCACTCGAGGCGTCTTGAATTTCTATTCAAAACGTTTAGCGTGCAGCTTAAATTTCTCTATTCACAGTATTGAGAACCCCTTTGTTTTTTGTATTATTTGTTACAAAAGTTCTTTGGTGCTTATGTTTATCATTTTTAAATTTTGAGTAACTCAACATCAGCTTTTGAACCTAAACAGATTTGAGCTGATTAATTTTTTACACTTTTAATTTTACTGATCTCGTCCTTTATTTGACAAGTATTAATTGTGTGCAATTCTTTTCGTTACAACTTCATTGAATTTTTGATGTTATTATAATAAATTTTTTGGTTCTAATGACTTCGGACTAATGACCACAAATGACAGAGTTCTGAAGTCGGAATTTTTCTTTCAAAATCAAGCATTTTAGGGGTATTTTTATGCGAGAAATCGATTGTACGCATTCCTGAAGCGTGAAAACGAATATTTTCGTGAAAATGAGCCTTTTATAATTCATAGTCATGTGATTTTTTTCAATTTTTTAGCGCGCATCGACAAAGCGTGGAAGCAGTTTTTGCCTGATTGCAGTATAAGACTCATTTTCATGAAAAGTATTCATTTTCACGCTTCGGAAATGCGCGCAATCAATTTCTCGCATAAAAATACCCCTAAAATGCTTGATTTAGAAGAAAAAATTTCCGACTTCAGAACCTTGTCATTTGCGGTCGTTAAAGGGACAGTACACGATCGTCTACTATCGGGTTTAGCTAGTCGATTATAGCCTTATTTGGGTTATTTTTAGGCAAAATCACGAATTTGGGGTCACGAAATGTGAAAATCAGTATTAGAACCTTAAAAAAGTGATCAAAAAGTCTTTAAAATGCCCATTTTGGTGTGAGGCTCTTTCACATGGAATACTACATAAAATTGAGTTGAGGAGGTATTTTTAGCTGAAAAACACAAGATCGAATAAGAAAAATTAATATTGGTACCATTTTTAGTCCAATTTCAATTTTTATGTCTTCAAAAATAACCAAAACTCTTATAATTATATTTTTAAGACTTGATCGCTTTAAGGTCCAAACACTGATTTTGGTAAAACTACAGAAAGCTGGTAGTATCAGGATTAAAAAAAAACTGCTTAAAAAATGTTTATTATAATGTTTTATGGCGAAATATTCAAAAAATAAAATGCGGAAAAATTTTTTAACCCCAAAATTATGAACGATTTTCCGTTGGAACTAGGTCCTAATAAATTTTATTTTTATAATATGCCTATGTGGTGCAGTGGCGAAGCCGTCGGCCATTGCACCATAATAGAGCCGGGTTCGACTCCTAGCTCCGGCAAAAAGTTTTTGCCCAAAGAAAATTTTTTTTCGATTTTTAAATTGAATCAAAAGTTGCCGGATTCAATTTAAAGCTGAAAATAT
>OZJO01006787.1:0-10829 GCA_900406225.1 Acrobeloides nanus
GATTTTAGGAGCAAAAATCAGCAAAATGCTAATTTTCAATTATATTTCTTATAAATTTGATAAAATTTCGCATCTCAGAAATCAGATTTGACACTGAAAAATCAGCATTTTGCCAGATTTGACATCTCAAAATCAACACTTTTCTGAAAAATTAGCAGACTTGGCACCTAGTGTGTCCAACGACGTTTGCCGACGCCGTCGACGTTTAGATGCAACGACGTCACAAACGTCGGAAATATCGACGTTTCGAACATCTGACGTTTCAAACGTCGGGACGACTAAAACGTCGACGATTCTAAAAGTCGGCATTCGAAAAACGTTGTTTTTTCAACAAAAAAAGCGATACGTTTGGCGACCAAAAAAGGTCCTCAGAACGAAAAATCATAAGGAGGACTCGGTACTTATTTAGAATATCTCCTTTGTGGGCTACACAGTAATAAATATGTATTATTGATCGCACTTGGGCAAGGGGTGGGTCAACCCATCCCTATGTCACCGCTGGGGAGTCAAATTTCGGCAAACGTGTCGCTTTTGGTAAAAATATATAGCAAAAAACCAAAGGTTTTTGCTTTTTAATAAATTTTTCGATTTTTGACGAATTTTTCAATTTTTGATCGTCAAAAAAAAGGTCGTCAAACGCTTTGCTTTTTGGTTTACCAGCCTACCCCTTGCCCATGTATGTTATTGATTGTTGTTTTTGATAATGTTTTATGTGTCGGTATAAAGATTTTCGTTTCATTAGAGCCTACGCCGGTGAAGACTGTGTCTATTGAGCGCTTTTTATACTACTTTTTTGAAGCTCGAATATTACGAATTTTGAGCCCTAAATAAGTACCGGAGACTCTTTTGATTGTTGGAAGGCCCGGCCTTCGGCAGGCCAAAACATAAGGGGGGCGGGGACCCTTTGGTTGTTTGCGATATATTTGTTCTAAAAGCGATACATTTTTTTCCATCCTCATGTCGCTCCCTATTGGCGACATGAGGGTGGAAAAAAATCGAATTTTGGTAGAAAAATTGAATTTTTGGGTGAAAAATCGAATTTTTGAACAAAAATCGAATTTTTGTCGAAAAATTAAATTTTTTGGATCCACCCTCTGCCCAAGTATGGAAAGTCTCCCTTATCCATGTATACTCTTAATTGTTTCAGCGACGAAAAGATTGGGTTTGGGGATAAAAACATCTTTTTACTAAAGAAAAAAATGAAATTTGTAAAATTCCATAAAAAGTACATTTTTCTTAAATTTGTTAGATTTGGGTGTAAGCTTCCCCCTTATTTGCGCTGCTGAATTGTTCTAATTTTAGGCTGCTTCACGGAAATCTCGAATAAAACAATATGGAAAGATAGAACCACTAAAAAAAATGGAAGTATAGAACTAACAAATCAAAATATTGATCAAATAAATTTCAAAACAACTACAGGGTGAGCCAAAAAAACCGTACTTTTGCGTTTTTGGTGAAAATTTTTCAAAAATCACCTATAAGGGGTTTTTTCATGCGATTTTTGAAAAAAAATTTTTTGAAAAATTTTCGCCAAAAAACGCAATACGGTTGTTTGCTCACCCTGTACATGTATTATAAAGCAGTAGTGTAGCCAGGAATTTTTTCGAAAAAAATCTTTCAATTTCACTCCAAAACATCTGAAATATCATTTTTTGGGTAGAATTCCCATGATTTTGGGTTAAATTTTGAAAAAATACAAAATTTCAACTTAACCCCTTTGATATAGTTCCACTTTTAGAAAAATGGTTCCCCCCTAGAATTTTTTATTTTGGCTCCAATCCGGATGAAAATAGCGCCAAAAGATTCTTCAAAGAAAATAAATACACCCTCTCAATAACCGTTTTTCGAGAAAAGTTGAAGAAAAAAGATAGAGATTTTTTTAAATCGTAATATGCAAAAATTGGCTAAAATAAGCATATTACGATTTTTAAATCGTAATATGCTTATTTTAGCCAAGAATCTTTTGGCGCTATTTTCATCCAGATTGGAGCCAAAATAAAAAATTCTAGGGGGGAACCATTTTTCTAAAAGCGGAACTATATCAAAGGGGTTAAGTTGAAATTTTTTATTTTTTCAAAATTTAACCCAAAATCATGGGTATTCTACCCAAAAACGATATTTCAAATGTTTTGGAGAGAAATTGAAAGATTATTTGTCGAAAAAATTCCTGGTTACGCCATTGATGTAAAGTGTACTTATAAATAACTAATTGTTTGGGACTAGTAAAAATGAGGTATAAATGTATTTTTCTTTAGTGAAAATCCATTTAAAGGGGGTGAACGCCCGCCCCATCTGTATCTCGAAAAAATTTTTCCTAAATTAAAAAAAATGACCCTATAGGGATAATTTGGTGCGAAAAATCCGAAAAACGCACTCCCAAAATCCCAAAACCTTTGCTCGACCCCATTTTAAAAAACTTTTAGGAAAAAATTTTTTCGAGTTACAAACGTATTTTCGTAGAAAAAATCGAACATTTTAAAAAATCGATTTTCTCCGAGATAAAGTGTCTATATCCTTTTAAAGGGAGGGGGTTGTTTTTTATAGCCTAATCTCCGAAAGAAATTTTTTTTGCAAAGTGACATATCTAGGGGTAATTTTATGCGAAAAATCGATTGCACGCATTCCCGAAGCTTGAAAATGATTCCCTAGCCAGGGAAATAAGAGTGTGTATTGAAGCGAAAATATGAAAATTCGCTTCAATACACATTCTTATTTCCCTGAATCAGGGAAGCTCCGGAAATGCGCGCAATCGATTTTTCACATAAAATTATCCCTAGAAAAAAATTAGGAAAAAATTTTTTCGGAGATGTTCAAAATTCGGTTCAAAACAGTCTTTGTCATAGGTTCATAGCCCAGGTCCAAAATTCAGAGAGAGCACAGATCTACGGGTACATAAATGAAGCAGAAATTTCCTATATATATTATTGTAGCGATTCTTCACATGAGTGGTCAATGAAATCTCACTTCAATTCATACGAGTATTTATAGTCATTACACTAAAACGTTAATAAATGCCAAGGCAGCTTTCAATGATGGTGCTAACAACTTCCCATATAGAACTTTGTTGTATATGCGCCAAATTCAACGTTGATTTAATTATTATTCCCACGCAGAGTGATGACGGTTATTTGTTTCATTTTTTTGCTCATCTATCCTCATACGTGGGCAGGGAGTCCGAATTTGACCCCCTCCCCCCGCATTTAGAGGCCAGACCCATTCCCTCAATTTTTTGGCGACCTTTTTTAGTCGTCAGGCATTTTTGGGCAAAAAAGACTAACAAATGGCATTTTGGTAAAAATGACCTTTTTTGTACGATGATTTTTTCATACCCCCTCCCCAGAGTTGAGATTTCCCTGGATTTATCTAGATTTCCCGGGGGAATTCTTTTTCCCCAGAATTACTTGGTTTGAAAAGACGTTTCTCCATTTTCAAGCCTCGGTGGTGCAGTGATAAAGCAGCGGCTTTGTGGATACAAGGTCGCGGGATTCAAACCGCTGCTTTGTCACTGCACCACCGAGGCTTGAAAACGGAGAAACGTCTTTTCAAACAAAGTAATTCTGGGGAAAAGATTTCTCCAGAATTCTCCGGCAATTACTAAAAATAGTAGCGGTAGTAACGCTAAAAAAATACAATACTTTTTTTCAGGGAAGGCTCGGATCAAAAAACGGATCGGTGGAAACGATTCTCCTCCATTCCCGATTTGATTTATAAAAAATCAAAAATTATGATCCAAAAATGTAACCCCGAAATATTATGAACATGTTCAATATTTCGAGGTTACATTTTTGGATCATAATTTTTTATTTTTTATCAATCAAATCGGGTATGGAGAATCGTTTCCACCGATCTGTTTTTGATCCGAGGCTTCCCTGAAAAAAAGTATTGTATTTGTTTTAGCGTTACTACTTTTAGTAATTGCCGATAAATCCGGTGAAATCTGGATTTATTCAACTTCCCCGGATCGGATAATTCTATTTCCCAACCCTGCACCTACAATTGTTCTGGAAGCAACTGTTGATATGGGGAGCAATCCCCCCCCCCCGCAGGATATCGACTTTCTTTGGAAAATTTTTGTTCTATGTACTTGCGGAAGTGGGAAGTCCTACGGGGGTAAAAGTTGCAAAGCCAAAAGTTGATTCCCCAATAAAAAGTACGTAGCCAACTATGTTCATAAATCGTTAAAACCCAATTTATAATATATTGCAGAAAGGATGGATACGAATACAAGCGTTGTCAACAAACCACAAATTGCATTCGACGATGCAGCTATAGGAATCATTGAATTGATATCATTAAGTATTTGCTGTATTAACTCGACTATGTTTGGGATTTTAATGTGGAAGACGAAAACACTTCATCTGCATTTAAGACTGATTTTCTTAAGTATGATTATAGCTACATATGGCGAATGTTTCACTAGGTATAATCACTCATTTCAACATCAATTATGTAGGTTTTAGAGTGTGGTTAACTGCATTGGAGATATTCCTCCCCACTTATAATTCTCTTTTACAAGAAGTGGTCAAAATTTGTCCAGGACTACTGGCAGCCTATTTTACATTTGTTGAAATTAGTATTGCTGTGGAGCGGTTAATGGCTACATTTTATGTTAAAACATACGAAAATTCACATAGTTCAGCAATGTACCTCAATATAGGGATACCGGTACAATCTTTTAAATTTATGTGAGAGTCATAAGTAATGTAATGCTGACAGAGATTTATATAACAGATATGGTAGCTAAGTGGTAGAGTCAGGAATCAAGGGCGTAGATAGATCCAATTTGAGGGGAGGGGGGTCTTTGCCTTACCTCCCCCATATTTTCTTCCGCAAATTTTGGACATTTTTGTTGAAAAAAGGGGAAAATTTGGACAATTTTGATGAAAACTCATATTGGGGGGGGGAATGGGATTTTTTAAAAACTTTTTCAAAAATTTATGGCAAAAATATAAGGAGGACCAAATTTTTTCGATTTTGGGGGTCCACGGACCCCTTCTTCCCCTCCCTTAGCTATGCCACTATCAGGAATAGGTTTCAGAGATTGTGGTATAGATTCCTATCCAATGCATAAGTGTTTTCTTATACAACAGAGTCGCTATAAGTCATGTCGCACATCTGACATGTCAATAAGTTAGCGAAAAAGATGAAATTCCTCCTACACACTATAGAGTTTTAGTGGTTTGTACTCATTGTAACTTACTTGGCTACTTATAACGGTATAATCAACTTTGTATATTTTGCTTATTCTTTGTTTTTTATTGATTTATTTGCATGGACGGTAATACTGGTTCGCATTTCTTTTTAATTTAAAATTTAGTGTTTTATTATTTTATAT
Source organism: Acrobeloides nanus (assembly GCA_900406225.1). NCBI lineage: Eukaryota > Metazoa > Nematoda > Chromadorea > Rhabditida > Cephalobidae > Acrobeloides > Acrobeloides nanus. The sequence continues at coordinate 5,336 of OZJO01006787.1, forward strand.
TTATCTAATCGCAAACTGTATTCGATTGCTAAAACCAGTGTTAAATATCAGGTATATTTCATAAACGAGCTTAGCCTCACAAATCAAAATTTGACGAATTTTTCACACGAAATTTGAATTTTTAATGCAACATTTTCAATTTTGTAATGTGTGAAAAATTCGCAAAAATATGTGAGGAGTGTACCGTTCTAGTGCCAAAAAAACAGTTCGAACAACATCGAAAAAATAGGGCACTATAACTTTCACTACGTTTCATGTTCCCCACGTAACTTCCGCCACGATAACTTTCGCCACGTAACTTTCGCCACACATAACTTTCGCCACGTTCGTGTCAATATACATAGTTATTGCAAATCAGGCAACAATTAATCTGAAATTAAATATGTTTATTGACACGAAAGTGGCGAAAGTTATAGTGCCAAAAATAGCCAACACAATCGAAAACACATCAATTTCATTTTGTATTTTCCGACAAATCGTTTCAATGAATAAATTTGATTGATTCGGGCAAAATTGCCCGATTCATTTAACATTGACACGATTGATTAAGCATCATAAAATTCAAATTTCAAAATCAATTTTCTCCAACTTTCTGTGATACAGCTGGGTACACATGTACCCCCCCCCCCCAAGGACTAAAAAAAGTTTAAAAAATCCAAAGAGTTCCCCTATGTTTTTAAACTAAAAAATATCGACGACTATGGTACAGGGCCGTATCCAGAGGGGGGGGGGGGGAAAAGGGGGAANATTCCCCCCCCCCCCTAAAATCCGAAAATTTCAATGAAAAAATGATGTTTTTTCTGAAATTACCCCCCCTAAAAAATTTTTTTTCATTAACTTACCCCCCCCCCTAAAATTTTTTTCTGCATACGGCACTGCTATGGTAGGGATCTTGTACCCCCATGAAAAATTTCTGGCACTGATATCGTACAAATAAAAAATTTTAGTTGAGTGAAAATGTACGAACTACGAAACAATTGATGATTTATGTAATATTTAAATCCACGATGAATTTAGTGTCAATATTTTATATTCTTATTCAAGTTTACTACCTTTACCCCAAGTAAGTGTCAATTTGTGAATATTTGTTGAACTTTTTATTTAGTCAAATGTGGTTGTCGATAGGAATAATACAATATGCTTATAGATTATATCTAGCGTTCTTTTTTGGAACATATCCTTTTGTGCTAATTTATTTTCATAAGGATATGAGAAAACTTTTTAGGTTTGTGAATTTTAAGATTAGGGGACCGGGCCTTGTCTTCATCGGGGCATCTGGAGATCCCCCGGAATAGAAATATGAAAAAAATCCTAATGCCCCCTATTTAATGTGGGATTATAATGATTTTTCACCAAAAAATTCTCATTTTCTGAACATTTTCAGCTTAAAAATAAGCATTTTTCAAAATTTGCGCTAGTTTTTTACTTTAACTCAAGGATTTCATCAAAAACTATCTACAGATCTCTTTTTTTCAACAAAAAGAATTATGGCAAGGCTGATATTTCTACTCGGACACTTTTTTGCACATCATGTTGTTTTTTAGAAGTCGGATTCTTCGAATAAAAACTGGTATGAAGATTTTTAACAAATCCTCTGCGAAAAATGTTATTGGTCAACAATTATATACAAATTTCGAAGAATTAAATTATTTTCAACGTCTAGAACAACAGTGGGAATGTGGCCTAGAAAGATTAGAGAATAAATCAAGACGAGTTTCTGTCAACCCTAGTACTAAACAATCTACCGTATTTCCTCTCAAATAACTTATTTTTTCATCTGTTTCAATATCGTTGTCAAATAAACTGATCTTATGTTTTGATTTCTTGGAGTTAACCAAAATTCAATATCATTGATGAATAACATTTGTAACGCCTGAAGTACTTACTTGAAATAGTTTTTCTAAAACTTGACGAAGTGGAAAATTGATCTTCCTTAGGATATAGTCTGATCAAAGCTAGCCAATTAAATATAACCTTCGTTTCGAGCAATTCTCGAGCATTCTCGGAGTCTGTTCTTTCTGTGACAGCTCGTTGACGTCGATATCTTCTTCCCGCTGTTCCAGCGCTATCAGCGGTGTCGTTCTCATCTTTCTCACTTTCATTGTTGTCAGTATGATCGGCATTTACCTCTTTTGACGATGGATAGTAATGGATAAAATTTTGTGTGTTTCAGAAAGTTCAGGCACGTGATTAAGGGAGCAACCACCTGTGGTTGAAAAAATTTTCCTAATGGTCTCCCTTATATTTTTGACTAAAAAATTTTTTCCAACAAATGAACGAAATTTGCCATTTTTCAACAAAAATTGCAATTTTTAACAAAACTAACTTTTACTAATTTTTGTCAAATTTGTCAATTTTTAGCTAAAATTTCGACTTTTTTGGCCATTTGTCGGCAATTTTTTGACAAATTTTTGCTTTTTTGAAAAATCGAACTACATTATTGCCCCCAAACCGAACAATGGTAAAAAATTTTGGCCCCTCCGTCCCTGAATCCTAGATCGGGCCTGGGAAAGTTCATGTAAGGGAGAACATTTTTGCTTTGGAAGTAAATTCCAATTAGTTGAGTAGATTCCTGGGTTTCTGCTCTATAACTTTTTTCGGAATCACACTTTACAAAAAGTTCAAAATTCGGTTCAAAACTTCTAATCTTTGTCATAAGACCATAGTTCAGGCTCAATACCAGTCCAGGACCAAAGCTCAAAGATGTAGCACGGATCTGAGGATGACGTAAATGAAGCAGAAATTTCCTATAATTATTGTAGCGCAGATTCTCCGCATGAGTGGTCAACGAAATCTCACTTCAATTCATACACGTATTGATAGTCATTACGCTAAAACGTTAAAAATGTCAAGGCAGCCTTCAAAGATGGTGCCAACAACTTCCCATATAGAACTTTTTTATATTTTTATGCGCCAAATTCAGCGCTGATTTCATTATTATTCCCACGCAGAGTGATGACGGTTATTTGTTTAATTTTTTGCTCATCTATCCCTGCCAAAGTGGGCAGGGTGTCTGAATTCGATCCCCCCCCCCTCCTCCGTATTTAGAGGACAGACCCACCCCCGCAATTTTTCGGCCACTGCCAACTATGCCGTATCATATTTTATTCATTTTTTACCTTGTTTTCTTAATTTTATGATGGTTTGGTTTTCGTCGTAATGTACAAACTTTGCTTTAATCATGTGTTATTGCTTTGTCTCATTGATGTTTAAATTATTTCGTATATTAACACGATTTACCTGATTCTGTTATACTTTATAACATTATTGATACAGTAAACGCTCGATAAGCGGGCCCTCTCAAAAATTCGATAAACGGGCCCCCCTCAAAAATTCGATAAGCGGGCCACCCCCCTCTAGAGTGGCCCTTTTTTTAATTTTTACAAAAATTTTTGTTAAAAAATAATATCGCCATCGTGTTCCCCATAGCCAAAAACCCCCGAGTACAAAAAATTAGCCGTTGTATATAAAATCGGGTCCCCTCCGCTTAAAAATTCGATAAGCGGGCCACCCCCTCAAAAATTCGATAAACGGGCCCCCCCTCTAGGGTGGCCTGCTTATCGAGCGTTTACTGTATGTCGCCAGATTCGGAAAAGCTTTGTCGCTCAATCGAGCTTTAGACTTTTACTACATTCTGGTTAAAGCTTTTTTGGGCCATCACTTTGAGATCGATTTTAGCGTTAAGTAAAGAATTTATTATATTTTTACACGCTTCCACTGCAAGAAAATCTTTTTACTTTTTATACTATATGTATTATATATTAATTAAAAAAAGAGAATTAACTTTTGAACTGGAACTTTTACCCCCGGAATAACCCCCCTCCCCTAGCGGAAAAATATCAACTGGTAAAACTTTTATCTAACAAAGATTTCATTTGGCAAAGAATGAAATCTTTGCCAGATGAATCAACTGGAAAAACCCATATGCAATTTTCAGCTTATTCGGGTGCATTTTTGAAAAATCGACCTCACGGATTCGAAGCCGCGGCCTTCAGTTGGTGCCGAGCGCCTTAGACCACTAGGCTGTTGATTTGAAATCTTTGCCAGTTGATATGTAGTCCCCCAGCCATCCATAAAAGAAAACTCCAATTGTTGCCCAAAAGTGGAGGGGGGGGGGGCAATTGTTGAAATGGGGGAGTAATTCCCCTCACAGGAAAATTGACTTCTCTTGGAAAATTTTCCCGGGGCAATTGTCCTATGTACTTGCTGGTGGGGGAAGTCCTACGGGAATAAAAGTTCCAGAGCCAAAAGTTGATTCACCAATAAGTATGTAGCAAGTTGTGTAAATCGTTAAAACCCAATTTATAATATATTGCAGAAAGGATGGATACGAATACAACCGTTGCAAATAAACCATACGTCTTACAAATTGCATTAGACGATGCAACTATAGGAATCATTGAATTGATATCACTAAGTATTTGTTGTATTAACTCGACTATGTTTGGGATTTTAATGTGGAAGACGAAAACACTTCATCTGCATTTAAGACTAATTTTCTTGAGTATGGTCATAGCTACATATGGCGAATGTTTCACTAGGTATAATCACTAATTTCAACATCAATTATGTAGGTTTTAGAGTGTGGTTAACTGCATTGGAGATATTTCTCCCCACTTACAAGTCTTTGTTACAAGGGGTGGTCAACATTTGTCCAGGACTACTGGCAGCCTATTTTACATTTGTTGAAATTAGTATTGCTGTGGAGCGGTTAATGGCTACATTTTATGTTAAAACATACGAAAATTCACATAGTTCAGCAATGTACCTCAACATAGGGATACCGGTATAATTTTAAATTTATTGTGAGAGTCATAAGTAATGTAATGCTGATAGAGATTTATAAAACAGATTTGGTATCTAAGTGATAGAGTCAGGAATCAAGATCGTAGATAGATCCATTTGGGGGAGGGGGTCTTTGCCTTGCCTCCCCATGTTTTCTTCTAAAAATTTGGGCAAAAATATAAGAGGGGACCAGATTGTGGTCTAGATTCCTATCCAGTGCACAAGTATTTTTTAAACAGAGTTGCTATAAGTTATGTCGCACATCTACATGTAATAAGTTAGCGAAAAAGATGAAATTCCTCCTACACATTAAAAATAAAAGTTTTAGTGGTTTGTACTCATTGTAACTTACTATATGGCTAGTTATCACATTATAATCAACTTTATATATTTTGCTTATTCTTTGTTTGTTATTGATTTATTTGCATGGGCGGTAATACTGGTTCGCATTTCTTTTTAATTTTAAATTTAGTGTTTCATTATTTTATATTTATCTAATCGCAAAATGTATTCGATTGCTAAAACCAGTGTTAAATATCAGGTAAATTTAATAGTATTTTTGTAACCCAAAAATTTGTAAAATTACTATGGCTGGATTACGCTTTGTAACTTAAAAGGGGGGGGGGAACCATTTTCATCAGAAAATCCGGTTTTTAACAGAAACAAAGTTTTTGCATGTATGAGTAGTCATATATAGGGTAAAAAATTG
>OZJO01006789.1:0-24914 GCA_900406225.1 Acrobeloides nanus
GATAACGATCTGCGGCCAATAGAACCACAAAAATAACACTAGCGTATTTACCTATAAATTTGCAACGGCTATAAAATATAAATATCTATATCACACGTGGGCGCGTGGTCTGTCGAAATTTTTTTTAAAGCACAACCCTCTTAGCCCCCAGCACAACCCCACAATCCTGGTCTGTCGTACGACAAACCAAAATAATAAAATCACCCTCCCTCCCCCGGCACGACCCTCTTTCCTCTCCCCCTGGCACAACCCTCTCGACCCACCGACACGACCCCCTTGACCCCTCGGCACAACCCTCCGACCCTGCCCTGCAGTCACGACACCCCGCAGCCCACGTGTGATCTATATGTAAAAATATGTGTATAGGAAGTGACAAAAAAACACTAATTTTGCAATTTTTAATCCATTTTTAAAGTTTACTTTTGACCAATTTTGTAATAAGAGATCATCTTTTTACACTATTTTTAGCTCAAAATAGAGTTTTGACTCAATTTTTAGCATGTTGTCAAAATATGCAAGTAAAAAAATTAAAATTTTGAAAACTTGTAAAAAAATTATCCCCACTCCTTATTGGTAATCCATACTCCCTGAGCCACGCTCTTAAATAATTGGCCACCCTCCTGAGCCAGTGTCTTCCCTCTAACTAGGGTTGTCGAGATCTCGAAAACCGAGATCTCAAATTGAGACTTTCGAAGATGTTGATCTCGAAATTGGGCATTTTTAGTGTTTTCGAGATCTCGAGCAATCTCAATCTCGAAATTGAGAGTCTCGAATAGAGATTTTTCGTCGAGGTAATAATCATTTGAAAGTCGGATTTTTTAAATCGCTTTTTCTGAGCATTTTAAACTTAAAAAACCCCATTTTCAAAAAAATTTCGCGCATGTGGCGCTGATTTTTGACAACAAACAAACGGAAATATTAACCAAAAGTTTCTAGAAAGACCAAAAAGTCGATTTTTTTAGTCGAGTAGAGTCCCTTTAAAAAATTGCTAGCTATGAACAGTAGCGCAAAAAAGGGTGAAGAAGGGAAGCTCCCCTCCCCAAATTCGAAAAAGTGAAAAATTTTTCCTAAAAGTTCCTCCTTATGCTTTGCCCGAAATTTTTGAACAAATTTTTTTAAAATCCCAATGGTCCACCATTACATTTCTCACCAAAATTATCGTAATTTTCACATTTTTTCAACATGTTTAAAATCTGCTTTTTTTCAAAGTTTTCATTTCTTTGAGCATTTTTAGATTAAAACATGCATTTCTCAAAAAAACATGTTCGCCTGCGGCGCTGGTTTTTAATTTTACGTAGATTTACTCGAATTGTCCTAAATTTCCCATTTTTCAAAAAATGTCCCAAATTGGATATTTTTTAATACAAAAATCATAATTTTTTGACCATTTTCAGATTAGAAACAAGCATTTACAAAAAATTTTGTCTGCGAAGCTAGCTTTTTACTTACCTTAAGGATTTCGATATAAAAAATTTTTCAAAATAGCACAAGGGAGAATAAGATGATTCTTGAAAATTTTTTGAAAAAATCGAAAAAATCACCTTGGTCCCCTTTCTATGTTTTTGCCCAAAATTTTAGAAATTTTTTGAAAAAAAACGTAAGGAGGGAGGATTTTTCCGTTTGAAAAAAATTTAAGGGGACTTCATATGGTTAGGTACATTTTTGATCTCGAAAATAAAAATCTCAATCTCGTTCTTTGATCTCGATTTTTTGGATCTCGATTCAAAAATCTCTATCTCAACAACCCTACCCTTAACAAAGGAACACCTTCAAGTGTCAGTATGAAACCTAAATCGAAATCGAGGTAAAAATGCTTCCCATATCCGACTTTCAATAAAACACCGGAAATTTTTCCGCGTGATCTATAGAGATTTATTATGGCTAATATATGAGGGTTTTTAATGATTTTTTAAATAAAGTACATTTTCTTTAACTCGGCGCTTAATAATGACGGTAATCGATTTTTCACCTATAATTTATAGAAAAGTATAGTTGTTTTTTAATTTTGAGTTAAAGAAAAATTGCTTTCTGGAATAGGGCTCTAAAAGCTTTTATAATGGCCATATAAGGCATTTTGAAATGTCCTCATGCGGAAAAATTTCTGTCATTTTTAATTGAATGTCGAGTATAGATAGCACTTTTAGCCCGGTTTTAGGTTTCATACTGACACTTGGGGGTGTTCCCTTGTAAGGATGTGTATATGTCAAGTAAAGCATAGTCAATTCCAAATTTTTTTTTGAATTTTTAATCAATTTAAAAAATTTTTTTCTTTTTTCCTAAAATAATCCTATAGGGGGTTTTCCTACACTAAAAATTCTTTTGCGATTTCTGAACCTTAAAAGCGCTTCATCTTCTTTCTGAATCAGTCCAAAAAACAAAATTTTTGAAAGTTTTGGCCTGATTCAAGATCAAAGACAAGTTTTCAAAGTTTGGCTATGCACATAATCGATTTTTAAAGGGGGTACCGTTTGAGGCCATATCTCCGAAAAAAATTTTTCTCCAAATTAGTTGATTTTTGGTACTTGAGGGTTTTCGACCAAGAGAAATCGATTGGCGCAAGCCTCAAGTTCCGAAAAAATTTTTGTGACCTATCGGGGCATTGGTGAAATATGTAACATGTTTTCACTTTTTGTCGAAACTTGCTACACATGGTAGCTCAGTTTGTAGATCTTGGCCTAAGTAACAACTTTTGTAATGGTGTATAGCAAGTTGTTTGGAAATTTTTTAGAAAAATCGAAATGTTTAGCAAGATTGTAAAACATGTTTTTATGACGCAAAACATGTAACATGTTTCAAAATCTTGCTAAATATTTCGATTTTTCTAAAAAAATTTCAAAACAACTTGCTATATACTATCACAAAAGTTGTTATTTAGGCCAAGATCTACAAAATGAGCTATCATATGTAGCAGTTTCGATAAAAAGTGAAAACATGTTACATGTTTTCACCACTGCCCCGATAGGGGTCATAAAAATTTTTCGAAACATGGGACTTACGCCAATCGATTTCTCGTGCCCGAAAACCCTCAAGTACCAAAAATCAGTCAATTTGGAGAAAAATTTTTTTCGGAAATATCGCCTCAAACTGCACTCCCTTTAATAAGGGGGTGCCGCCTGAGGCCTTTAATAAACTCCCCTAAAGGATTATTTGGAAAATTTTTTCAAAAATTTGCTCTCTAAAAAAACACATAATTCCTATTTTTTGGTGGGACCCTCTGAAAAGAGTTGCATTATCAAAATATTTTACTTGTTGTTTCCGTTCCGTGGTAAATAGTACATATATATGAGCCAAATGCCCATGATTTATCATTGAACTGTGTTGCCACGACAAAACACAAGTTAGCTAAATAAATAAAATCGGCCAAACAGAGGGATATTATATAAACATTTGTTATGGATCTGATTAAAGGACGAAGTAAAAGTACTAATATTACTAATAAGTTAACCGTCCCCATTGAAACAAGCAATATATGTGTGATCGATAGTGTAATACGCAAGTGGTTTAAGGCAAGATTTTGTGTAGAAATATTTGAAGACATTTTGTTTGCATTAGAAATGTTATTGTTAATAGAATAATTATAAAACTCCATGTCTAAAATTTATTAACATAAAATAAGAAAATACATTTTATGGATAAAATCGCAAAAACTAAATTTCCAGCTAGACATTCTTCTAATTGATGTGCATGCATTATTAAGAAGAAAATTGCCCAAATTACGTGACGGCATTTCAGGAAAGATTTTATTTTAGAATATAGAGTGCTCATTAAACGCGTCTTATTTTATAGAAATTTCTTGACATAAGTCAAGGGAGTGGTTATAATTTTATTTCATGGTGAAGGGGGATTTCTTCTTAAAAATTTTCGAGAATTTTCAAGAAAAAGAGTATTAATTTAAATGAAAAATGGTAAAAAATTTTTCCTTAGAATGGGATAAAAGGTAAAATGTAAAAAACTATTTATTTTTACAAAAATGACATATTGGGTTGTCCCGAAAGATTAGTGCTGAAAAGAAATCGGGTTTGTCGAAATCAAAATTTCGAATTTCAGATATCGCGAAATCGAAGTTAATGGATGAAGCCTTTGAACAATACCACTGACAATTGTGAGCCATATGGTCTCAGAATTCAGATTTTTTTCTCATTGTCAGATTCATTAAAATGAGATTTTTTTAATGCTTATGGACTGCAAAAACATAAATGGGATTTTATAGTTTTTCCGACCTTTGTCGATTTTTGGAGGCAGTCGCCCGATTACTACTGACATAAGATTTTTAAGGAATATTTCCACCACTGCCCATGCTCATCCTCTACATTTTTACTGACACGCGAAAGCCCTACGCATAGTCATAGCGAGTGAAGAAGCTAAGGGTGTTATAGCTTTCTCTTCATTAAAAAAACCAAAGAAGAAAAATAAAGATTATAAACGGGATCATAATATTTGTTTTAATTTTGAGGGAAAAATATTCCCCCCCCCCCATCGTGAGATTCTCCGGACACTGTATAAGATCTAATTGTATTTCTCGGGTTATAAAAAATAACAAATTTTTAAATTTTAAATTGAAAAAATATTATTTTATAGACTAAATAAATGGAAAGTATTCATTCTCAATAATCTATGCTTTAAAATTAAATTTGACATTGTTTACTTCAATCCCAGATTTGTTGAGCTAGATTTTCTGAAGGATAACGGAAATTAATTTAACTTCTAAAGGAAATTATATTAGGTTTGTTACATCTTCTGTTCACAAAGAGACTAGAGTTAAAAATGCACCAAAAAGCAAATATATTGGATGCGGGCATAAATTCCCCAGCGTTTATCAAAATTGAAAAATTTGGATATCCATTTTACCTGCTAAATCTGAATAAATCAAGCGAAATATGGATAAATCAATTTTTACCCTGGTAAATTTATCTATTAGGGGCGGAAATAATTTTCCGGAACATTTTTTCCAAATGTTAAGAAGCTTTTCTTGGGCTCGAATAAAGCTTTTTCGACACGGTTTTTTAGTATATACCATACATGGGCAAGGGAGGGAGGAGGGGGGGGGGGACTGTACCCCCCTAATTCCCCCCCCCCCCCCCAATTTTCTATCCCTTTATTTGTTTATTACAACGGAAACATGAGCGCGATAATAAATAGGTATAAATAATTAACTTGACTCAACAAAATTTGTTTACTGAAACGATGGATCGTTTTCGCTTCGAATTCTATACTTCGCTTCGAAAAACGATCAATCGTTTCAATAAACAAATTTTGTTGCGTCAAGTTAATTATTTATACCTATTTATTATCGCGCTCATCTTTTCGTTGTAATAAACAAATTTCACAAATTACCAAACTCAAACGCAATTATCTCGACAACGAAAACAATTCAGAATTTACTTAAAAACAAAAAATGTTCCATTTTTCATGACGTTTACGAATTTATAGAAATTATGGTAACTTTTTTCCGAGTGATCTGGTTCCTTAAATAAAATCGTGTTTATTGATAAGGTAACTCCTTCAAAATGGAAATTCGGTAAAAATCATAAGACAAATCAAAAATTGATAGAAAAATGAGGTTTTTACCTAGTTGCCCACCTCCAAAACAATTCTTGAATCCGCTACTGCTGTCCATTACTGTGCTTCGGCAATGCTGTACTTTTTCATGACTGTGATATATAATTGCATTTTCAAAAAAATTAAATTTTGAGAAAAAATTTATAAAAATTTATAGAAAAAAATAAGATAACAAAAAAATTAAACAAAATTATTTTTCATTGCAGTTATCGGTTGCACATTAGTAGTTTCAACGACTGACTCATTTTTTCTTGTAATAAACTTGGCAAAAAATCTGCGATAAGGTCTTGTTAAAGCCATTTTTAATATATAACTTATAGGTGCACTAACAATATGCACATTAAATCCAATAATTAATAATTTTGGATCTGTTATGCCAAAAATTGCTATTATTAGATCATTACATGTTGGAATCAAAATGAACACTAAGACAAAAAGACTTTCAATTAAAGTAGCTCGATAGAAAGTTAGCTGCATCTTTAGAGTTTGCTTCGTGACGATATTGCTAGTCTCCTTGATGGTTTTTATGATCAAAATATTAAAAAATATGACCAGGATAAGTCCAATTATGAATTGTACTGTGAAGATAAGTGTAAATATGTGAAACCATTGATTTGAATGAGATGAAGTAGCAATCGCAGAGGGCTAAAGTCATGAATAGTATCAGGAGCCGGGGTTGAAAAGGGGGTTGAAAAAGGAAATCTCCGAGGGTACTCAGAGCGGCACATCGTGGGTATAAAGTAATACTTACTACTTTACACCACTTTGTCTCCAATTCTCCTCTTTTCTTTAAAAAAACATTTTCCAAAATTACATCATAAATCTACAGGGTGTTCCAAAAGGAGCATTTTTTGCGATTTTTGCACAATTTTTTCAAAATTTTTCAAGTTTTTTAACACAAATTAACGTTGTTTCAATTTTTAGTATTGCTCAAACGGTAAAAAAGGTAGAGTTTACCGAGCTTAGTTGAAGTTTACCGAGGTTTTGGTAAACTTTACCGAAGCTCGATCAGTTTACCGAAGTTTTGGTAAACTTCAACAAAACTTGATAAACTTACCTTTTTTACCATTTGAGCAACACTAGAGTCGCGCCATCGGAATTCAAGTTCGTCATCCTACATTGCGGTTTTGCATTTGCGCAATTTTTTCTTCGATCATTTATAATGCTATGATATATCCTTACCTGATCATCAAACATTTCCTTGATAAACCTAATTAATTTCGTATTATTTTGTGGAATTTCAGTAAAAATGCTATTTCTTTCCACCCGTCCCAGCAATATAATCACTATTATTGCTATAGAAGTAGATCCCATGTAAATCAAATAATTTTTCACAAAACTTTTCGTATTTAATATAAACTCTGCTATCCGCCCTCTTCCTTTAAAACTTGCATATTGATACCACATCATTGTCGTATACGAAAATATTAGATTCAATTGCAGAATTGAGTATATCATAAAACTAATATAAGTTCCATTAGTGCCAAAAATTGTAAACAAGCCCTTACACAAACCACCATTTATAGGATAAAGTATCGGAACATACTGAATTAAGCTATACATTAAAACAATGATAAAATTTGTTGTAGAAGTGTTTAGAATGAACCATGTTAAGTTCTTCATTATGTTTGGTGTTTGTGAAAAGATGACATAGAGTTCAAGAGCAAATAAAGGAGTTGTTATCCCGAGTATTCCATAAAAATAATAGGGATAAAAAGAAGTGAAATTGATAAACTTTGTATAGTTCAAGTCCATTTTTTAAGACTCACGTCTAACAAATAAGTACTAAGAAACTTGAATCTGCACTGTTATTGAAATCGCTTAATAATTTATTGCAATAATAAAGTTTAATTGAATGAGCATGCGCTTTAATGCACTTCTTTAATGTACATAATTTAGTCACAAAGAATCAGAATCTAGCTTGTACAGGGTCATTCAGTACAAGCTACTCCCAAAGAAAGTTGAATATCTCAGCGAATTTAAAAGATTTTCACATCGGTCTTTTGCATGTTATTAATTGACCAATAGGACACAATATGCAAATATTTTCAAAAATTTTGGACGAGTCTGAGTATCGAAACGAAAATCTGAATTTGAATTCCTTAAATAAATTTTTGATCTCGAAATAAAAATCTCGATCAATCGATAGAGCGCATCGAAAAACACTAGTACCCAAATTTCGTAAAAAAATTCTTTTTTGAGAAAATTTAATTCAAAGTTTATTAAAAATGGTCGAAATTCACTAAAAATGATGAAAACTGTTAGCATTATTGCAAAACTTACTAGCCACGATCCCCTTGGAGATGATCTATCAATTGGCTGCGGAATTTTTCAAAAATTCCTTAAGGAATTTAAATTCAAGTTTTTGTTTTGATACTTAGACTCGTTCAAAATTTTGGAAAATATTTGCATATTGTATCCTATTGGTCAACTAATAACATGCAAAAGACCGCATGCAAAAATCTTTTAAATTCGCTGAGATATTCAACTTTCTTTGGAGGGAAGGTTGTGCTGAATGACCCTGTACATAATTTAGTCACAAAGATTAAGAATTTTGCTTGTATTAGTCGTAGTTCCACAGCTATTATCCCCTTAGAAACGATAGGTCTAGCACAATTTTTTCATGTGATTTTATGATTCTGCTCAATTCTGCTAAATCTCCGCGTTAATAAATCATTGGACTATAAAATTAATTAAATTTAAATATCCAAATTTATTTTATGATCCCATTAATGAATACTAGGTTAAAGATCTTGCCCAGTGTTTTTATTGAACATACAATTCATGTATTAAATAAGTTTTGCGATAATGCTAACAGGTGCAATTAGAAGCATATGAAACAAGCACAAAAATGCGTAGCCTGTTGTCCGTTCCCCAAATGATCGTTAATATCTTAACACTATCACGACCATTTGATATTTTATGCACATGAGTATGGGGGTTATCCAGATATTACGTAAACAAAATTTTGGCTTTTTTGACCCCCCTCCTCTATGATTACGTAATCAATGGCAAAATTTTTAAAATAAACATCAAAGCCTTATAAACAATTTTTATAACAAAAATATGATATATACGACAAATGTTATTTGGTTTTATTAATCATTGGCAATTTCGTTTTAATGAACAAAATTTTAATTGAATCATGCAACTTTGCCTGATTCAATTGAAATTTAAACATTGACACGAAAAGTTGAACATTTTAAAATTCAAAAAATAACAAAAATTGAGTAATTTATGTATTCAGGAGAAAATTTTCTTTAAAAATATCGCCTAATCATGTATTTGCCGCTTCTCCTCCAAATCATGTCAATACTTTTTCTGAAACTGTCCCTCCCCCTATCCCATGTGTGCTCTTTATGTGTTACAATTGTATATTTCATTGTATAAAAATTTATTTTATATATAAAATAAACACACAAAAACACTAAAAATAAAAAACGTCTTTAACCCGTTTATTCACATATGTACTTTTTGGGACACGATGATTTGGCACCCCCTATAATCTGTTTCACGAGAACGCTACAAAAAAAGTCTGTTCTCCATTGATAGAAAAGCCGACCATCCGATCTGGAAAGTTAAGCAATATAAATCATTGGGCAGTGTAAGGAAACAAGATGTTTGTTTTGTTTGTGGGCATTCAAATCATTCATAAATCTATGAAACAGTTGAAATAAATTTTTTACAATCCTATATTTTTGTAACCCCAAAACCATTGAAATAAATTTATTTAATTATTGATTTTTTTTGCTAATTCAAAAAAGACTCATGCGGGCCCAACATTGCTTAACTTGCCAGAACGGACGACTGGCTTCTCTATCAACTGCACAATGGTGCGCCAATTTTTTTGAAGTGTTCTCGTGAATCAGGCTATAACTCAATGAATTTTACGTCAAATTCGTCCAATAGTGCATCCCGAAAACTGAAACCTTTTTATTGACTCTAATTTATGAAAAAATTTGGGATTTGAAATGAAAATCGAAACGATTTATTATCAGGATTAATATAACCTTTTAATGTTCCGAATTGGTTTTAACTGGCTCTTCTTTTAAACCTATAAATTTCATATGGAAAATAATTAAATACAATTTTTACCCATATCTATTTTGAATCGCTTCAAATCTTTTTTTACTGTATAAGAAGCGAGTACAAACACTATACCACTAATGGCAGTGGCTGCAATCGACAAATAGAACGCATCAAGAAGAGAATAAAAATGGCTTTTATCTGACTTTTTGTTGCCTCGAATATCATCGGAAACCTTAAATAATCATTAACTAGAAACTCGATATTTTCATGGTGGTGAAATTGTCAAAAAGTGTGCACTTAATACCGTTTATGAAGCAGAGAAATTCTAGATTTAGACACAAAAGACTTTTAAGGTTCGCCTCACATCCGCGCAGTGGCGTACGGAAAAGGATCGGCTAGGATGGGAGCACTTACCCAAAAAAGATCATTTTTTCACAAAAAAACATAAGGGCACTCTTATAATTAGGAATTTTTTAAAATTTAGGCCCACAAGGTAGGGGGCACCTGCCCCCTGCCTCCTTGCTACGCCACTGCACCCGCGTCCAAGTGCAGTAAAAAAGAGTTTACCCATAAATTTTTAAAAAACCGAATTTCTTAATCGGCTTCTTTATTTTTTAAAAATGATTAAAACCTACGGCACCAATTATCCACGGTCCAGCAGCGTCACTAATATGAGAAATTGTAACATATAAAGCGCTTGCTGTACTTCTCTTATGGAGCACAACTGTATACTAAATATGTAGTCGTTTGAAAAATAACAGCTTTTCGAAATTGCATCAAGAAGAAAATCTCGTATTTTTATCTGAAAATCAACTTCCTGGGATAATTTTATGCGAAGATCAATTGCGCGCATTTTCGAATAATGAAAAATTTTGTCTGGCCCTGGTTTGAGCAATTTTCGCTTTAATATATTGGATTCCTAATTGATTCAGAAGCTGTATGTTGGCTTTTGTTATAAAAACAATTTTATTGGGGTATTTTATGCGAGGAATCGATTGCGCGCAATTTCGCTGCATGAAAACTCTCCCCTGACTCTGAACCATGCAATTTTCTCTTCAACACACTCACGCCCTCTTTGAATCAAAGATAAAGGAAGCATTTTCACTGTTCGGCAATGCGCGCAATCGATTCCTCGAATAGAAAAACCCCTTAAAGGTTCTATAGAATCTGCAAAAGCTGGTTATTTTCCAAACGACCCAATAATACATAAATGACTATTTTATAATTTTCAATATAAGGGCGTCGGAATTAAATGTCTTTGGGGACCCCTTAAAAAACGCATCAAAAAGCAAGTCGACTCGATTCAGATCTTCTGAATCCACTTTTTCTCTTCTGGATCTTTGGATCTTCTAGATCTTTCAAGTCGAGTCGACTTGCTTTTTGAGGCGTTCTTTGAGGGGTCCCCAACAACTTTTAATTCCGACGCTCTTATATCATACCATTATCATGTCGCTAAGTATAGCCCAATTTAAGCAGAGTGAAAAAATTGCAAAAAATACAAATATCTAAATTTTTTGAAATTATTATTTTTTCAACAATCTAACCCATGATAGTAATTCATTCAGTGCAATCAACTGAAGTCCAGCAACTAATGTTGGAAGGGCTATAAATGAACCTATGGCACAAATTATTGCGTCTGCACGAACGGTCTTGATATGGTGGAAACAAAATGTACCTTCTTTCCATAGCTATAATAATCAGAGACTTTATCCCTTTTATTCATATATGTACTTTTTGGGACACGATGATTTGGCGCCCCCTATAATCTGTTTCACGAAACGCTACATAAAAGTACAGGCTCAGTCTCCCCGGATTCGAGTCTAATGGTCTCGGGTTCGAATCCCACTTGGGTCGATTTGATTTTACTTTGCGAGGACTTTTGCCCCTTACACCTTTGCCCCTTTGAATAAAAATCGAAAAATATTGGACAATCGACGAATTCATTGCGAAAACAAACAATTGGCAATCAGTTGACGCATTTTGAGTCAGGCATGGAAGCTATGGGAGAGAGGTTTTCAAGTGACTAATAACACATATAAATTGAAATTTTTATGTTTTAGTAAAAACCTGCTGATGCAATTTGCGTCAAAAATGACGCATTTTGCACATCCTTAAGCGGGTGGATTCGTTCTTTCTAAATCGTGAATAGCATAAAAAGCTAACTTGTGATGTTATGGTAGCTATTATAACACCTAGTATTCCGGCTATGCATACAAGCGTACCAAAAATAATCTGTGCTCTAAATGATAAAAAAAATTTTAAAAACTTGATCCCTTGTCTAAGGCATACGATGAATTTGTCTTTATTTTATCATAATTGTAAGATAAAGTCGCTTCAACTGGACAAGTTGTGAAGTTAAATGGAATGATATTAGTGGAATTTATCATACATACAATATCATGACATTTACTAGGATCTTCATTCATGCACATGGCATAATCCACGGCAGTAGGTATCCACCAAGCTAATGTCCCTGTGATAAATATTATTGCGGTGTAACCAATCGTTCCCAGGATAAATGTTTTACTGAAATTCAAAAACGAGAATAGGTTTAGTTTGTTGGCCTGAGGATCAAGTCTTCGAATCTGGGTCGGGCGGGAAGACCTACACTGGTTCAGGTCTGTACTTCCAGGCTAAACTTGGCACACCTAACTGTGACCCTTAGCCAACTCGATCTTGGTGCAGTGACAGAAAAGGTCTGAGACCCCCAAAGCCCGGCCTCTTCTTTTCCACTGAGGCCTGGTTCCTTCAGGCTACGACCTCCATAATGGACCAGTTCCCCTTAGCCTTGGTTCCCTAGCATAAAGTTTAGATTCCTTAGATCCAGGCTCTCATGGGGTCGAGATCTTCAGTCGTAAAAATCCACCCTGCCTTAGAGGTGGTTGGGGCCAAGGACCTTACCTCAGGAGATAAACTCTATAGCCCTCTGGAAATTTATCTTTTGTGATAATTACAGGGTCCATACATGGGCAAGGGGGGGGGGGTACTGTATCCCCCCTAATTCGTCGTATCGGGTGAAAAATTAATGGACCAATTCGTATTTGGGAAGCCGCCCAGACTGAATTCGATGTGAAAATTCGTATACGAATTCATAAATCGAGAACGAATTCGTATTTCGACTTTTTCGTCTGTCGAAGTTTTTTTTGATCGACAGTAACCTTTGGGATCAATTCGTATTTTGTACTCCCCTGCTTGCTCATGTATGACAGGGTTCCCTGGATAAATTCCATTTTGAGGCGGGAGCCCAGAGGGCTTTGTGGTCAATGGTGGTCCCAATTCCATTCTCTGACTTGGAGTGGGTTTGTCAAAAGGCCTTAAGCTTGACAGGTCGATAGGCCCGCATGCTAAATCATTTTACTTACTGCTTAAAATTAAGCAAGTTTTTGTGTATTTAATTGTATAAACTTACTGTTTTGCTAAATATATAATATCGTCCTTATAACTGGTTCTTTTAGTTTCTATATTTGCACCAATCTCTTTTTCTGCTTGGCCTCGTTCTGGCTCTTTCACTTTAATTACTAAGAAGAGCAAACAGATAACACCAAAGAATGGGGTTACACGGATACCCCAATGCCAATTTTTTGCAGCTTTGGCGACAGTCGAGCCGACTATATAACCTAATCCACTAAACATTTCTTAAAAATAATTTTTTTTTAATATACCTGCCCAGTGGCGTTCCTATATAAAATAGCATTAGAGTTCTACTACGGGCTGTCGAAGTGAACATATCGGCTAAAATTTTGACTCAAGTTTACTAATTTTGTATTATATAAGTATTGCTGTTGGCACTACTCCAAATTGTCATCAGCCATTCAGTGACCACCCTGATATAATGGTCCGGTGTGCTGCCAATGACCATCGGTACTAGAAGGGTTCAGTTCCCCTTGCATCCAAAAGATTTTGTGGGATCTGTGATCGATCAGGGATCAATAAGTACTTACAAATCATAGCTGGTGCAATGCTATATAGAGTCGCTTCTCCTATTCCAACAATGCCTCGAATAATCAAGAAATATATAAAATTCTTTTAAAAAATTTCTTAGTTAATCTCAAAAATCTTACCCCATTCCCAGATGGAATAAATGATGAACTAACTATTGCAAGAATCCAAATAACTAGGCCAAAAATCAAAACCCATTTTCGATTATATCGATCACCAAGATACCCAAAGAGAGGAGCAACGACCAAATAAACAACAGTATATATCGTTTGAAGTAGACCCGAAGTTTGGTCACTAATGTTAAAATAACTTCGTATATCGGTAAGAACTCCTAAAAGTGGTTTTAGGCTAAAACCACGTAAAAACTTGATGAGGTGACAATGCTGACCGTAGTGGTTAATATTCTGACACGATGACCGTAGTATTCTGACACGAGGAGGGAGATAGTCTTGACATATGAGAGCAAATCCCTGATAACATACGAAAATTTTGACCAAACCTAAGGGCATAGCCGTACGGAAGGAGGGGGGAACAAGTATTCCCCCCCCTCCCATAGGTCAAAAAAAGTTTTAAAAATTCAAAGGTTCTCCCTTATGTTTTCGACCAAAATAAAAAATCGGGATCTTGTACTCTCCATGAAAAAATCCTGGTATGACACTGCCTAAGAGAAATAGGTTTCTACACAACAGTCAGAACTTTTGCATCCCACTCTAAAATAAAGCACCTGCAATCGAGTATCTATCCATAAGAATAATCAGATTTGCTACAAAAAGTACTCCAATAACGGCAATTTTTTGTGATATGAATTCTTTTCTAAATATCTTATTTTTTCAATACAAATATTTTATACTTGGAATGAATTCCAGAGTACATATTTATTGAACTATTCTTTTTTGAAGGCTTTTCCAGGATTTTGAATATGTAATATAGACCTGTGAGTCTTAATTATCAATTTCTAAATACATCTAAAAATACAGGATTTCAAATACGCGGTGAATGAAGTTAATTTATTTGAAAAATAATCATTTTAAAAGTTAGAATTCTGCCCTAGAGTATCGAACTCGAACACAGATTGATCCACAAAAACGAAATTTTTTGCAATTTTATGCTTGCAGGAAAATTGCATTTTCTCAGATAAAAGGTGTTAGGAACTGTCCAGATATTACGTTATCATTTTGGGGGGAGGGGTCGGCCTTCTTCACAAAAGATTAATAACATTAGTGCATTTATATAAAGTGGGGGTCAAAATCCCAAAAAAGTTGATAACGTAATATCTTGACAGCCCTTGTTTTTTGGCCTAATCCTTTTTTAATTTAGATAATTTGATTTTCTGTATTAAAAAAATAATTAGATCAAAAAACAATATTTTAGGCCTTTTTATAAAAATTTTAACATCTTTGTAAAATTGGAATTTCCGCCAAAAGTCTGTGTCTTAAAACGAAGACTTGCTCTGGTGGAAATTCAAAATTTTAATTCCCTTGCACTATCTTTAAACTAGTATTGATAAAAAATGATGTGATTTTCGCGTCTACTTATATGCATTTATCATGTGTCTATGAGGATTACTCTTTATATAACATTTGTGCTTTAAACATCAAGGTCTATGAAAAAATATTTACTGAAAAAGAATTTTTACTTTGTATCAATAAATTTTTAAAAATGATATCGACTGAGCTAATCTATTGATTCATTATTGGGCACCCTAAATTTAAACATTTCTATACTTCAGTTTTTCGGGTTTTTTGAGATTAGCCAAGCTTTGAGGCCAATTTCCTAAGAACTAAAAGCTTTTGGCCTTCTAAATATAGGTACTCCAGACAATTTTCTAAGGAATCTTTTGCGGCAACATTAGCGCACGAAAAAATTTAGGTTTTTCGGAAAATTGACTTTGTCGATTTTAGTGTTTTTTGACCCTATAGCCAAGGGGTGAGATCAAAAAATTTTTATAGGCAAAAAATTTATATTAAATACGGGCTATTCGAATACGTATGTTTTATCTTTAAAACTTTAAAGTGCATATTTTGAAAATCTCAGTTATGGCTTCCTGAAATCTAGCCTTGGTTGCTCCTCCTCCCTCTCTTCGCTACTGCTCCCAGCAATCTGGATAACATTTTTCTAGGTACAATAATTTGGAAAACAATGTTTCAATCAGATTTTCAAATTAGATACGCTGTGCCAAGGATTATGCGATATGATAAATAATATATCCAGAAACTGTCTGGTCTAATGAGGAACGCCAAGAAATTTTATCGAAGATACAGNGATAACATTTTTCTAGGTACAATAATTTGGAAAACAATGTTTCAATCAGATTTTCAAATTAGATACGCTGTGCCAAGAATTATGCGATA
The DNA here is from genome assembly GCA_900406225.1 of Acrobeloides nanus. Taxonomy (NCBI): domain Eukaryota; kingdom Metazoa; phylum Nematoda; class Chromadorea; order Rhabditida; family Cephalobidae; genus Acrobeloides; species Acrobeloides nanus. The sequence continues at coordinate 15,879 of OZJO01006789.1, forward strand.
TGATAAATAATATATCCAGAAACTGTCTGGTCTAATGAGGAACGCCAAGAAATTTTATCGAAGATACAGCATACTAATGAAGTAGTTGGAGCTCGTCTACATGGGGGGCCACCCACGTGATTTTTTTTCAAAAACATTTTTTTCTCAAAAATGACCTATATAAGGGTAAAAATACCTGAAAAATCTAAAAAAGCACTCCCGACGCATAGAAAAAATCTCTGACCCTTGTATGCGTTTTTTTACAGAGTTTCACCTTGCTATCGGATCATCAGCACCCCAGCTGAAACCCTGTAAAAAAGCGCATACAAGGGTCAGAGATTTTTTTCAATGCGTCGGGAGTGCTTTTTTTGGATTTTTCAGGTATTTTTACCCCTATATAGGTCATTTTTGAGAAAAAATTTTTTGAAAAAAAATCACGTGGGTGGCTCCCCCCCCCCATGTAGACGAGCTCCAAGTAGTTTTGTAGTTGAGGGTTTAAAACGTATTGCAAAAATCATCCAAAAATTATTCTTCAATGATAAATAAATATGAATAGTAAATATGAATTAAAAAAGTTGTGCGTTATTTGCAAAAGCACATATTATAAAATTTTTCTACTTGATGTCTATACTCTTCAGTGAAGAGTCTTCACGATGCTTGTAGTTTGTATATTGACTTTTCTTATAGAAATATTTTTGTGGATTTTTGTAGTATGAAATTTTAAACAAAAAGACGTTTTATAATATTGATGGCACATTTTAGGCACAAAATTTTGTTTAGGCACAAAATTTAGGTTTATAAATATAAATTCTTGATTCTAGCCTTTTATAAGGGTGAAGTTCTATTCTCTCAGTTCGTTAGTTTAAAAAAAATTTCAATTTAGTGATATGCTTGAAATTGTTATATCATTATTTTTTACAGCTATAGCATCTTGTATTTTTTATTATTTGTAAGTTTATGATATGTACGATATTAGTTTAGTACCGGGATAAGAGCGCTCTGCGCTCGGAAGGAAGAAGAAGAGCGAGTGTGAAATTCTCTCCTCCGAGCGATTTACATACTCACCTCTTTTCCTTCCTAGCGCTTTCCACACTCACCTCATCTTCCCTCTCCGAGCCCGTTCGAAAAAAAGAACTTTTTGAAAAAAAGTAATATGTACTACTTTTACCCCAAAGGCAAAAAATTTTTAAAAAGTCCGATTTCGGTAATTTGGTTTTAATCGTCTTCTCTCATCGTTCCCTACAACTTTTGTTTTAGCACTCGGGGTTTAAATTGAACGTTTCCGATTTATCCGACAGACACACTGCATTACACGTTTAATTTTGTAGGACTAAGATAATAAAATTTATACTCATAAAAATGACCCTTTTTCTAGAGCTTGTATTCACCGAGATAGCTATTGGAAAAATCGTGGTATTCCAGGTCCTAAAGGTGATGTCATTTTTGGCAATTTAAAATCCCTAATCAACCCCAACTATCCAAGTGTTCTTCAACTTCGCGATTGGGCAAAGCAGTATGGAAAATTTTATGGTATTCGAGAAGGTTGGAGGCATGTTTTAATTATCTCCGACCCAAAGTTGGTTCATGAGCTTTTGGTTACAAAATTTGAATATTTTCATGGGCGGAAGGTAAGAATTCAACATGTACAATCATAGATATAAAAAACCGGCTTCTGTGTCCGTCCGTGCGTACGTAAGGAACCACGAGATCTCGGAAACAGTAAATCGGATAGACATGAGGTCTTTTTTAATAAGTAGTAGGTAAAGTGTAGGTGTGCAGGAAACCAAAAAAAGAGATCGGAGACAAAACTTTTTTCATTTTTTATCCCTTGTGGGACCAAGGGAAAAATCGAATTTTCAAAAAGTTTTCTAAATCGGCTGATTTTTTGGGTTTTTCGACATGGGGAACACGTTGGCAATATTATTTTTTAACAACTTTTGAAAAAATTAAAAAATTAGGGGGTTACCCACTAAAAATTGAAGTAAGCGAATTTCAAAAATGACCCCAAATCGACTAATTTCTTCTATTCGGGGGTTTTCGACTATGGGGAACACGAATACGAACGAATTGATCAATTTTGACCTCAGGGGGAACCCCTATATAGAGGTGGTCATAAATATAAAAAATCAATTCCTTTTGTCCGTACATCTGTTCGTGCGAGATCTTGGGAAAGATAAATCTGATTATCCTGCATCTGTAACGTCGACATCTGTGACGTCAGCGTTTGTAACGTCGACGTTTGCGAAGTCGACATCTGTCATCGGCATAATATCAGTGCGCGAAGCGTGCGTCAGGCTAGCTTAATAATAAAAAATTCAGAGCAATCCATTAGTTGGAAATGTTGATAAAGAAAAACGGACACATGTTTTCTCTGCCCGAGGATTAAGATGGAAAAGATTAAGAAATATTTCTTCTCCTAGTTTTAATGTCACCAATTTGAAGAAGGTAAAGTTTTTATTTTTAAAGCATCGTGCCAAAAGATCGTGAAGAGTTTTAGACTAATTATTCAAAATTTAGATTATGGGGACTGTTGACGATAGTGTAAATGTTATGATGATGCATTTAAAGAAAATTTCAGAAACTGGAGAGTCTTTCAATATTCATCCGTAAGACTTATAAAATTTTTAGAGAGAGTTATCGACCCCATCGAGCTGAGGGGAGTAGGTCCTAAGATAAGCCCCCATGTGAACGGTGTGCTACTGAGAGACCAAGGTCAAATGAAGCAGAGATCAGTCCAATTGTTTAGTTGACCAGGCTAGAAGCTTCAGTCCTTTTCGTTTTCCTTATTACGAATCAGAACAATAAAGAACATTTGCAGGTACTGCCACGAACTTACAATGGATATCATATGTCGTATTGCTCTAGGACAAAAAGGAACTCATCAATTCGAAAACCCTTATACAGATGAGGCCAAAAGAATTTTTTCGAGTCTGGGCATAAGTTGGTTCAATATTTTCGCATACTTGTTTCCTTGGGATTCTAGTGTTTGGTTGTTAAAAAGAATTTCCCTGTTGACTGCAGGCATTCGGAAAGCACCTTTTAAGGAGATCGTTGACAAACTTTACAAAATAGTTGAAGAAAGGAAAAAATTGAGGGTAATTTTGTATAACTACATATATATAAATTCTACTTTTCTTAACTCATCCAGCTGCATAGGTTGAAACAGGCCTTTAGGCAAAGGGCATCGGGGGCATGTCTCCACCCCTCATAAACCTGAAAATTCTTAGGAAAAATTGAAAAGTCTAAAGACAAAAAAGAAAAATTTTTAAAGGAAAATGAGATTTATCACCTTGGTACTCCATCCAAAACTGGGTTCTGGCCACGAGTCTGGTTTAAACCTAATAGATATCTTTTTTTGTTGAGGATAGCTAAACGATTAAGCCTCTAGGGCTCAACTAGTAATTTAGGAAGAAGGAAAAAATGATCATAATGACGGTAAAGTTGACTTCATTGATCTATTTCTTAATGCTGAAGTGAATGAAATGCCCGACCAAAATGTTGATTATAAACATAAGGTGCAAATAAAAGTAAGCTTGAAATTTTAATATCCTTGATACAGTGAGCAAAATTTTTCTTTTTCAATGAAACAAACAAGACAATTAGACAAGCATTGACAACAAAATAGACAAATGAAACAAGTTTTAACACATTCGTGAAATGATAAAATTTGGACAAACTTTTTAAGGAATTTGGACAACTTGTGCAAATCCTGACACACTAACCACTCGGCCATGTGAATCGTTAGTGTCTTTGTACAATATCTTTTTGCTCTCAAAAAGTATCTTTTTTGCGCTCAAAATATTTTTTGTAATTTTTAAGCGCAAAAAAAATATTTTGAGCGCAAAAAAGATACTTTTTGAGAGCAAAAAGAATATTTATCCTATAAAAAACTGTTTAAGATCAAGTTTTAACATTAAATATTAAGGTTTCAAAAACAATGACAACAGATGAAATTGTTGCACAATGTTTTGTTTTCTTACTTGCTGGGTATTTTCAAAAATAAAATTTCTTTAAGCAACAAATTTAGTTTTGATACTACTGCCAACACTCTTGCAAACACGATATTTTTCTTGGCTAAAGACCCTGAAAGGCAAAAAATTTTACAAGATGAAATCGATGAACTTTGTCCGGATGAAGTAATTTGAAAAAATATTCCAATTTAACATTTCGAAAAATTTAGAACGTGACCTATGAACAGCTTCAAAGCCTTAAATATGAAGATGCTGTGATGAAAGAAGCTTTAAGGATGGTGCCGATTGCCGCTTTGTAAATTAAGTAACAAAAAAAATTAATTATGAAATTTTAGTGCTGCTTCGAGAGAATGTGCAGAAACGACTACTCTAGGAGAAATAACTATCGAAAAAGGAACTTATGTTGCGGTCGATGTTTTTTCGTTACATTATGATAAAGAAATTTGGGGCAATGATGCCGATAAATTTATTCCAGAAAGGTAATTGAAAATAATAAATACAAATTTGAATATTTCAGATTTTTGGATAACGAAAATCGACATCCGGGTTCATGGATACCCTTTGGTGGAGGTCCGCGGACTTGTATTGGTATGCGGTTAGCATATTTGGAAGAGAAATTAGCGCTGGTTAAAATTTTAAAAGAATATGACATAGTCGCATGTGCAGAAACCGAAGTATTTTATATATATTTTTTATAACCTGGAGATCGAGCGTCTTCAGCGCATGGGCTCGGCCTCGCTTCCAAGCGATTGCCTTTGTCTCACGTTCCGAGCGACTGCCTGTGGTTTTTGGCCGAAAATATGCGAATTTCATGATATATCGTTCTAGTACGACATATCGTTTCTAATTCGAAGTTACATTACTAAGGGTGCTCCTTAGTCGTTGTCACGCCCAAAAAACACTGTTAAATGAGCTGTGAAACGTTGTCGAGCTCAATAAAAAACGCTGTTAAACGNTAAGGGTGCTCCTTAGTCGTTGTCACGCCCAAAAAACACTGTTAAATGAGCTGTGAAACGTTGTCGAGCTCAATAAAAAACGCTGTTAAACGTTGTCAAACATTGTCACGCTACAACGATTTTTCGACAATGTTGTCATCGTTTTTTATTATTTGCATTAAAAATTGCAAATACTTTACGATTTTTCGACAGCGTTGTCGAGAATCTCGAGAAATCTCGACAACGTTGTCAAAAAATCGTTGTCGCGCGACAATGTTCGACAACGTTTAACAACGTTTTTTCTTGAGCTCGACAACGTTTCACAGCTCATTTAACAGTGTTTTTTGGGCGTGACAACGACTAAGGAGCACCCTAATAGAAAGTTAAAAATCGATTTTCTCATTTTTCCAGTGGGGTATCCTCTCGATTTTGGTGTCAAAAATCTTAGAATTTCGTCCTTTTCACAATGGTATTCGTGACGGAAGGTTTAGATTCACCTTCAAAAGTTAGTCCGCACAAACACATAGACACTCATCACACGTTTTATATAAGGAGATTTGTTTAGAAAGTACTAAAATTTGTTGGTGCAGCGATTTTGAATCCAGAATCCGTTACCATTAAATTAGTGAAACGCAAATAAATTTTTTTATTTCTTGTAAGTTGTTATATAGATGTTCAACTATTAATGTAACAATTATAATAAACTATTTACACGAAATATTTAAATTCTCAGAAAATTACAATTTATGGAAAATGAAAAATTTGGTCATTTTTTGTGAAAAATCATCCCCATACTAGACCCTTTCCCATTCTTTCGGGGGACAGTGTCTTAGGCAAGGGGATGGTAGGGAGGAGCTGGTTCCCTCCCCATTGTGGGCCACTAAGCATGCATAATTTCTTCAATAAATATTGGTGATTGTATTATATGCAGTCTGTTTCTAACTGGGTTTCTTGCTAACTGGTGCAAGATAAAATATTGCCGATGCTTTTCAGCAATATTAAAAAATGTTCCCATCAAAGAAATAACATCTGTATATTTTTGCACCCCTTTTATGTCGCCATGTTCCATTTGGAGGTAGCGTAATAGGAGTTGGGAATATTTTTCAGCTTCTTTTTGTAGAATTGATCTGGCATATTCTGATAAATCTGGTAATGCATTGTAGCAGTATATTATGGTTTTTAAAAGGACATATTCTTTTTCGGTTAAATTTACTCGTTTTAGTGGTTCTAATACTCGAATATACATGTCTTCTAGGGTCTCGATAGATATTCTAAAAATGCCCATTAGAAAAATTTTTCATTTTCCAAATACGAGGGAGGGGCTATAACCATCCTCCTTAGCCGCACCCATAAATGTATGAGGGGTGACAATTTCAGAAACTGTGCAAAGTGTTCTTATTCTTTATCCACCTTTTTACATATGGGCAGTGGAGTAGAGGGCGGGGGAACGTGCCTCCTTGAGGGCCGAAATTCCGAATGCCAAAATTCCTAAGAAAGAAATTCCAAAAACCCTAAGGATGCGCACTAGCAGTTCAGAAATCGCATTTCCGGACACTAGTCGTTCGGAAATGCGCTAGCGTCTGGAAATAGTACATTTTCACAATTTCCACACGATTTCCGGACGGCGCGCGTCCGGAAATTCGCATTTCCAGATGGTCCGGACACGATTTCCGGACGGCTAGCGTCCGGAAATCGTCGTGAAATGCGTTTCACGACTGCTAGCGCGCACACAAAAGGGTCATCCCCTTATATTTTTGGGGAAAGTGCATCCCCCACTTACCCTTCCTCTATGCAACGGGGTGGGTTTAAAGGGAAGAGGAGAGGTCTTCGTGGGGTATCATCATTGTGGGACTTTCGCATAGGAAGAGGCTAATTAGCCCTTTTTAATATATAAAATGAGACCGAGCGCCTTTGGCCGAGCCGCCGCTCGGAAGCTCGGCCATCGGTCTCACTTCCGAGCGACTCTCCGAGTAGCGCTTTCGAGCAACGAGGATATCCTGTGATGTTATTGTGAAAATAAAAAATCGATTTTCTAATTTTTCCAGTGGAGTACCCCAAATTTTAAGGAAAACCTCCGATTTTGGAAAGCCTTCGATCATAAGACTTAGATTTTCGTCCCCTACAAATCGGGCTCATTTACTTTTTACATGCGCGTAAAATCTATAAAGAGCAATATGAGTTCTGTTTCTATTTTTCTCATGGGGCACCCCGTGCTTTTGGTATCAAAAATCTTAGAATTTAGTCCTTTCAAAAATCATATATCGTGACGAATATTTGGATCGCTCCTTCAAAAGTTACTTCTCACAGACAGACACACATACATTACACGTTTTATATAAGAAGATGGGTCCATCTTCACTAAATCTATGTCTCAACCAACTTCTCTAGGTAAAAATTTGCAAGAAAAACTGCCAATCTGGCCAGAACTTTTGTCTTCCTTGTGCATATCTTACATAGGAGTGTAGTCTAGGAATCTCTGAAGAATTTCCATTATATGATGGGAGTTATTTTCACAGCAAAATTTGAATATTTGTCTCAAATAATCATGAGCAGTAGTAGAAAAAAACGAGCTCCTAATAATGTAAAATTTAATGTAAAATTAATCAAATTAATTATCGGAGATGCACATCGGACTTTGTTTGTTTTAGGGGCTTTTTTCAACCTAAAAATCAATTTTCTGGGACTTTTGTCGTAAAATGAAGTCATTCTTGTTAAATTTCCTTTCACGAAAAGATATCTTGGAGCTACTGAACTTCTATCATACTTTTGTTTGTTGATAAAACCATATAGTTCAACTTTAAGTTTGAATGGAATCATTCCATCTGGCATTATGATAGTATTTTGATTGCTTATGAAGGAGTAATAACATTCCATTAAACTGGTGTTTACTAGAGATATATGACGTAAAAGTATAATCTAAAAGGGACACGGTATTAGTTAGTGTTCGATTTCATCCAGATCTCGCCCCTTCCAGAATATCCTGCAATTTTTGGCATGTCGTTCCGATTTTGCAAACTTTTTTCATGCCGATCATTTCCCGTTACGAATCCGACGATCGCTACATTGTGCATTCCGAAAAACCCCTTTCTGGAAAAATGTCAATCTTGAACCAGAGAACTAACAATAGTATTGATTTATGTTACAAGATGTCCAAAAAGGACAATTTTGCGATTTGTTTCAAAAATTTTCAAGTTTTTTAACTTTCATCAAAATAATTTAAAGGGGGTTTTCTATACGAGAAATAAATTGCGCGCATTACCAGACGTTGAAAACTCTTCCCTGACCTTGTATTAGCCTATTTTCGCTTCAATACACACATCTCTTACCTGAGTCAAGGTCAGGGAAGCGTTTTCAAGGTCCGACAAGATTATTTTGATGAAATTAAAAATCTTGAAAACTTTTGAAAAAATCGCAAAAGGGCACCCTGTAGTATATGTACCTGGTCTTCAAAACTAAGTAATCTAAAGAATGGAAAAGTTTTTGCCGCTTCAATAATTAATATATTATCTTTGGCAATCCAAAATCTTATTATTGGAGTTTCTGGCATTTTCCTTCCAAGCTCTCCCTTAACAGCCATATTTTTTATGCATTCCATAATTTGTATATATAAATCATCCATTGACAAAGGCCAATTTTGTGGTTTCTTAATTTTCGTAAAGTAAAATTCCAATTACATATCTACCTCATATTTTTCAGCCCTTGACAATTCTGTTGGTTTCATTAAAATTTCTTGAATTGTGTTTAAATTTAAGTCACTTGGGTTAAATGAAGATTCTCTTAAGCGTCGTATTTTATCTTCAATATATAAGAGTTCATCGATTTCATTTATGATTGATTCTTGAGATGTTTTTAAGGCAAGAGGCTAAATTGATTTAATGACAGTACCGGGAGCCGAGCTCTCCGAGCTCGCGATTTCTCCGAGAGTGACTCCGAGCGATACGTAACATATATATACATGGGCAAGCAGGGAGGTACTGGGCACCAAAATACGAATTGGTCCCAAACGTTACTGTCGACCAAAAAAAAACGTCGACAGGCGAAAAAGTCGAAATACGAATTCGTATACGAAATTTTTTTGGACCCTACGAATTGGAAATACGAAATCGTAGTCAAATACGAATTCGTATATATGTTTTGGACGTATTCGCCGT